>JASDQU010949582.1:0-30581 GCA_032191745.1 Picea mariana | reverse complement strand
CAAGTTATTTCCACGTTTTTAGTGCAGAAAGAGAGAAAAACCTCATGTTTTCCTAGATTTCATGTTTTGGTTTTTCCTAAATACCAAAAGCGTATAAAAAAAACAATAATTTAATTGCATTTACAGTTAAAAACAGCTTGTTGTTTTTGCTGTTTTCTCTGCATTTAATTTAGCATTTATTATTGAAATTGCATTATGTTGCAATGCCCATACAGAAACTACAAAAAAATGTGCATTTATATTAGTGTTTACAGCATTAGAAATAGTCATAACAGCTCATCCAAATTTTTGTTTCATACAATAATTAATGTGTTTTCAGCTAAGGTGTTGTTTTGTTGATTTGCAGGTTAAGCGGATGGGAATTTGGGCTGGGAACGTGGCCCTTAAGGCTCCAGTGTCTCAAATCTGCTCTGATACCAGATGTAGTGACCAGAATTGAAAAGACACTGATATTACTACCAATTTACTTCATTTCTGTACCAATTTACTTAATTTCTGTAAGCTTCTAAGAAGTAAAATTTTTCATAATTTGCAAAGCTATGTGCATACTTGCGTAAATAAAATGTGGCAATAAATATAAAATTTAAGTAAACAATTCACAATTTTGATTTTTAAATACCTGTCTCTGATGCTACTATCTGCAGCATCTTGAACCTTCAGCTTGAACCTTCTACTATCTGCAGTAGCTTGAACCAGCTCCTTAGAATACCCCAAAACCAGCCACCCTACCGACCAGTACGCCTAGCCCTAGGACATATACGGACGTCCTAGCCCTCCGAGCCCAAAACCCCTCAGCCCCGGTGTGCACTGTAAATCCCACTGTTCTATCTCAGTCTCAAAGCTCCCAAAAATCTCCTCTCGTAAACTGCATGAATGAATTCCCCCCTCCAAAATGAATCCTCCTCCTTCCCTTATGCCTCCTTCACCGCCCCGAACCTTCACTCCCCACCAAAACTTATCCATACATTTATTTCAATTAAATGGGCTTATCCTTTACTTAATTCTTATTTTACGTATGGGTCACGTTATCCCTTATGGGATACGTAACCCATTTAACCTCATATTTTATTTTCTCCATTTTAATACACAATTAATCAATTACTTTAATTAATAATCAATTAATCACTAACCATTAATTTAATAATTAATTAACTAATGACTCACGTACTAATTAATCATTCATTAACCCTTAATCAAAGAGTTAATCATACTTAAGCTAATCATAGTAAAAAAATAATTAATTAACAACATATAGTTAATTAAGGTTATATAATAATTAACTATAATTAGCTGATGTTTAGGATTATATATGAAATTATTCATATTAATAAGAAAAGGGTCATTACATTAAGAAATCATGAATATGCACCTATTGCAATGAAATTCCTGACGTATATTTCCTCATGTTAAGAGTTTGGACAATAGTAGTAGCATCACGGTGTAGGGGTGATTTTATAGATCGGTCATAAGCCTCCACAAAAGGAACATGTGGGAGGTCCATGGCCAGAGAAGTAGGGTCATAGCTTATAGGCAGTTACTTGATATGGCCGTGAGGCATGTCTACAAATAAAATCATAACAGTTGCAGTGATAAGGTGAATAAATGTATGACAACTGGACTAATAAGGTGAATAAATACATGACAACAAGTGGTTTTGTGGTTTGGTTGACAGGTTTTGGGTTGTTGATAGGATTTGGGTTGTTGACAGGTTTCAAGTTTGAAATCATAGGCTCTTGGAGAATAAGTTAATTTACACATACCTGTCGAAGAGATGTGAAAGTGATGACATGGGCCACGTATTATGAGAAACCACAACCAGACTGGTGGCCATGTTGTGTGCTCACCTATCGCCATCTGTATTAATTCTGACCCCGTATTTAATCATCATTCCTGCATAGCTTAGTTGGAAGAGATATATTTTATCTTATTTTTGGGGGACATATCACAGCTGGGAGGTATATATTTTATATGTTTTTTCTATGATGAATTGCTACTATTATGTGTAATAGGTTCCTTCCACTTTATTATATTAGTTTTAAGTCAGCATGCTCTCATACAAAATGAAACTAGAATCAATTTTTCATGGACATTTTAATTTTCTCCTACATGTTTCTCCAACTAACCCATGCTAAAATATATCTGTATTTGGATTTTGTCTTTGTGGTTTTAGCTCTTGTATATTTCTATAATCTCTTCATTTTCATCATTGTCATCTCTCTTAGTTGTGATGGAAACTAGGGATCAATTCTTAAGGCTTCAATGTGCAAGCCTTGTTTCTTTGCTTTTGATTTTAAATACTACACAGCAGAGGCACCTTCTCAGAACATAAGGGTATGCATTATGTTTTCTTTTTTCATCTCTCATATGGTTAATTACATCGAAAGAATTTTTAAGGGGTGGTTCTTCTCCCACCTTTGTTGTGTGTCACCGCCTCTTCTTCCTCTTCCATTCCTCTATGGAAAATTCGTTGTCACATATATGTGATGTGATTATTGCAAGAGGGATGCATCCAAGTGATTCATATTTGGAGTTACAGGATTTTTGAAAAACATTCACGACATGTGGGATGAAGATATATCTTGTGAAGTATTCAATTTTCATCCAAAAACAAAATCTCACAATTTTTAAACAACATAACCACCCCAATTTACTTCGGTGTTTTATTTCTCCTAATTTAGGGGTATGCTAGTTTAATAATGATAGATTTTAAGTTTGAACATTGAGTGATAATTTTGATTATTAGGTCCCCTCCCACCCCCGAGATCTTCCATTGCATGGACTTTTTTAAAAGAGAAAAACTAATTCATTCATATTTTAAAATCTTTTACCGCACGTGTGTCACAATAAAGAGCTAATAGCCAAATTCAAGAATGCTTTGCATGTGTGTCACAATAAAGAGATAAATCCAAATTCAAGAATGTTAATATTTGGGAGGGAACATTTGAAACATACAATATTCCCTTGAATGCCATTCTAATACGTCTCTACAATTCTCCCTCCATGTAGTATATGGACCCAAATTTCACATCTAAATTTTGATGATTTTGGAACCCTAATGAATTGTGGTTATCCACGGTTGGACATTAATTTAATTTTGATTAAAAATAAAAAACAAATTGTGAAATATATGTGATTTAATTTTGATTAAAAATAAAAAGTTTGTGAAATATATGTGTGAGAGAAACAGTGAAAACAAATTTATGAAAAATCTCTTCATGGAAGACAATTTATGGAAGTCTTTATCAATGTTCATGAAAATTATGATTATGAAGAACTTTATAGTGAACTTAGAAATCCGTAGAAACAAAAACAAATCTCTCAATGATTTATTTCAGAGGGTTATGTTAATATATTATAGATTTCCTGAAAATGATACACCAAGAAGCCCATGACTAGTTTTCCATACCTCCTCTTTATCTTTGAAGAAGATGTGTTACCCTCAAAAGATGAGAAAAATGTACGGCATCTCAGGTGTTTCCTCCTTGATATATTACCCTCTCTAATTTTTTAGACAAACCCATTATTGCTACCATTAGGGGAGGTAGAGTCACTGGAATAAAATTGTTTCCCTCTCATTGAAACTAATAATTTGGGAAGCACTAGTCTACAAAATATCTTAGAAGAAAACAATCTAGTGAATGAAAAGGTTTCTAACCTACAAGAAACTATTTCTCAGTGCTCTAATTCAAATTTACATAATGAGAATCCAACAACCTCTAATCACAAGGGAGTCATTCGAGTCATAAAAAACCCACATGTTGATCTTCAAGTCTCTTGTACTCTACAATCTAGTTTCAGAGCACAATTCGAGGGCGATATTTTAAACGATGATTTCAAACCCATATTTAATGAAGAATCGATTTCTAAGGCCGTGGTAAATTCGATTGATAGGTTAGCATTGGAAAACATAGATTCTATAGCCTCCAATGAAAGTCATGGACTAAGAAAATAGTTCTTTCAGTGTGCATAATTTTGAAAACCTTTTGCAATTAGGATATCTAGAATATAATGAAACAAAGGTTGATCATGACACCCTTCTTTTTGATGACTATGTTTTTGTTTTCAAGTTTGAGTATCAATGTATCATTTCTTGATCATGTACAACCTGGAACCACTAATCTCTCTGAATAGAGGTCGATGGTAGAGGGGATATAACATGAAGTACATAGAATTTTTAGAACTTTGTGGGGGAACAACAATAGATCGATGACCAATCATCATGCACAATAAGGGAAATGAAGAGATAATCCAAGAAGCATCATCAACTATATTTATTTCAAAATCGCAATTTAATCTCTATGAGAGGGTACATTGCTTATCTTTGGATTCCTTTTCAATACTCCAACATTTCCAAAATGATTTTGATGATATTATTGGATATTTCTTGGAGTTATATTTTTCTCGATGGTTTCCTCAAACTACCAAGTATCTAATGCTTTATGTTTTGGACCAAATTCACAATTTTTTAATTTGTTCCATCAAACATTACATCATACCTCAACCACATACATCTACTCAATGTCATGATACCCTGGTAGATATCAGGTAATTAAATGGTTACATTGGCTTTACAACTTCACATAGCATTTGATTGAGCCAATGTACAGTACAATAGAAATAACATAGTTTTTATTTTCGTTCCTACTTTCAAAATAAGATTTTACTTATTTTGGTTTATATATATATATATATATATATATATATATATATATATATATAGAGAGAGAGAGAGAGAGAGAGAGAGAGAGAGATAAGCCGCTAGGTGTTTTATTAGGTTTTTTTTATTTTGTTGTTCAATGATACCTTACTATACTTCTAGTTTCTTTTACATAAGAGTTTTCTCCTGTTGAATAATATATTTTGTTTTGTTTTTGAACTTAAAGTTTGTCTTGAGTATGGATTGCCTATATTTTCATAAGCAAGACATATGTACAAGTCTTTTGAAAAGACTTGAAAGAATAATCTCCTGGCTTTGATCATTCACCTTAGCACCAACCGTTGGAAATCAATAAGATGGAGATCACATTTAGGAATATCTAAACAAGTATCTTCTCTAGAAGACTCTGCATTACTTGGAAATTTAGGATAGAATATTCATGGGATTTTGAAGGTGAATGTCTTACCTTTCAAATTTTGGGCATATGATTAGAGAGGCACACTTAAGAAACAAACTATTTGAGTTTTTTTTTTCGCATAATTGGATGAAGTATATTTCAATTGCATATGTTAAAATGCTACACCTCTACAAGACTATCCAAAGGTACTATAATGCACCCTACACATCTCTAGATGTGGAGTAATGAAGTAATCCAATTTCTTCTTCCATTGATAACCTAAAGTTTAGACATAGTGCCTAATGGAGATAAGACACTAGTTTGCAAGATAGTTCAAATTGACAGGGTGTTAAGAAAGTTGATCATGAATATACTTTCAATCATAGCCAAGTTCATGAATTAGATGTTGGAATATTGAGAGGGGCAGTTGAATCGGTATTAGCATGATAATACTTTTAACCACAATATATTATGTCCAACTTTAGCAGTAGTGTTCAGCAGTTTATCATTAGCATTCAATATATCATCAACAACATAGATCAAAAGGGCATAATAAACAATCACATAGACACAGTACACCAGAATTTATGTGGAAACCCAAATGAGAGAAAACCATGGAATTCTTTCTTATATATTAAATATTACATTCATTGGAAGCACCAACTTCCCAATTCTCCAGTTGCAACTAGAAGAAGGATCCAACCTAAAGGAAGCTACAAATCCATGAATTCTCTGGCTCCAACCAAAAGGAGGCTACAACCCCCTGATTTCCATGCTTCAACCTAAAGGAAGCTCCAACTCCCTTATTCTCCGGCACCAACCAGAAGGAGGCTAAAACCCCCTTTCTTTTTCCTATCTTGTCACCCTGAAATATAAATGTAGACCAAACTGTCACTACCAAAATCACTACCACTGTCAATCTATCACTGTCAACCTATCACTTCCACTATCTCATCAACCTATCATTGCCACAGATACTCAACATCAACAAAACCATATTCACTCACATGGATCACCAAAAACATCTTTCAACCAAGAACCCGACATCATCAAGACATGCCTCAAGCATGTACCATAATATTACCAAGATATAACCTTAAAATATGCATATAAACATACATTTAATATTGTTGAAACCTTACTGCATCGTATCTCAGACCAAACTAGAACAAGCATCCCCTTTACTTACCTCAACCTCTCTACCTCAAATTCGCCAATAGATCAAGTGTTCACTAGATAGATATTCAATGAACTTGTGTGTAAGAATGAAAGACTCTTGATGTGTATTTATACTCTTCCATGTAATTGTTTTCAACCATTTTACCCTTAATCAATTTCTTGTTGTAACAAATTCGCCCTTAATTGATTTCTTATTACTATTTTACCCTTTAACTATTTTACCCTTTTTCCTAATTTTAGGGTAACAATTGTTTTACCCTTTTTTCATAATTTTAGGGTCATAACTATTTTACTTTTTTTCCTAATTTTAGGGTCATAACTGCTTTACCCTTCTTCCTCAATTTAGGGTCATAATTTTTTTACCCCTTTTCTTAATTTTAGGGTGAACCTTTACTTTCTTGTTACAACCACTTTTCCCTTAATTAATGACTTTGTAACTGTTTAGGGCTTCTTAACCATTCTTCAGGACTTCCAATACTCATGAAGCCATAACTCCTCAACTGTGAGTAACCACATGGCGTACCACCTACTGTTGGAAATGACATGATGAGAACTATCCATCCATGAATATGTTACTTGAATTTATGTTATCCTTCACATTCAAATTCCTCGAACAACTTCGGGTTCCATAACCATACCTTTGGGGTTTACTTATTTCTTCAAGGGTTGACATCAATGAAAACCAATATTTCAACAACATGCCCCTTTGGAATTGATGGAAACAATCATGACATGGAAACACTTATGCTCATGCTTATGCTCCCGCTGTGACCATCGCTCCCCCTATCTCATGCCTCTGTTCTTTCTATATTTTTCCATGCCTTTGTCCTTTTTCTCCCCCTTTGAAATCAATGGAAAAGGGTAACTCTCCTTGGGGATGTTCCCCCTGTCTACAATCATATCTTTTTTTTTGTTGACCTTTCTTTTCATGGTGCTTCCTCATGTAAATCTCTGATGTATATGAAAATCATTCAAAATATTATTCACTTGGAATCTTCATGTCTTATACTTCTCTCACCCTGTCTTTCTGTACCAAATGTTGTGTGGATCACTGTGGGGTAGAAACTACTCCAAGTTTTTTTTTAAGATACTCAATGGTCTCCCTCGAGAGGGGTTTGGTGAATATATCTGCAATTTGTTCTTTCATCCCAATGTACTCTAGCTTGATGTTCTTCTCTGTAACCTATTACTGTAGAAATTGAAACTCGATCGGAATGGGTTTCGTCCTAGATTATTGGAGATATTGATAGTGTTGGTGTTGTCACAAAATATTGAAATGGGCTCATCATACTTCACTTGTATATCCTGCAAGGTTTGCTTCATCCARAGAACCTAAGTGAAACATGGTGTTKTTGCAATATATTCTTCTTCTGTTGTGAACAAAGATAATGATGATTGTTTCTTTCTCAACCATGATACCAAACAATCACCCAAGTATAAGGTTGCTCTGCTAGTACTTCTTCGATCAKCAATGCTTCATGCCCAATATGCATCTGTGTAGGCAACAAAAGATAGACCATTCCCTTTTTGATACCATAATCCAAAATCTTTTGTTCCTTTGAGATATCTAAATATCCTCTTCATTGTCATAACATATATTCAGATATCTCAAAGAAAGAAAAGAGTTTGGATTATGGTATCAAAAAGGGAATGAACTATCTCTGGTCACCTACACAGATGCAGATTGGGAAAAAAGCATTGATGATCGAAGAAGTACTAGTGGAGAAGTTGATCCAAATTTATGCAAGAACACAATAGAATACACAAATAACCATATATACAAAGATGCAGCGGAAATAACACTTCATTTCATTAATATCAAAGAACTAAATTTTTTTTACAGACAGAATAGAAATAAACTAGCTAGGGCATTGGTAGCTTATCTCTGAGAATACATGTGGCGAATAAAGGCCTCTGAATGTGTGTTACAATAAGGCTCTAAGGCCTATATATTATTGAGAAACAAAGGAAATGCTAAACCTCCAAAAACCTAACCCTAGGAGATGAAATGCCAAAATATGGGCCCAGTCAGAGTAAATTGGTACATCAATTTCCCGGGGTCGTAACTTTGGCATACTATCTCCGTTTGACACATATGATACATCGTTAGAAATATCTATCCGAGGACTACAGATAATAACAAAAACTATCATGATTTGGAATGAATCTATTTTCATCGGAGGTTGATGCCCAAAAAAAGTCGTTTAGGGCCTCAAAACGGCTTAGGAAGTTCAGGACCCGAAAAATTGCCAAAAATAGTAAACTGTGCTACAATTAAGGAAACTAAAAAACTGAAAGAAACAATGGTGAGGGTCCAAGTGGAATAAGCGAGTGGCCACTAATATCCACCTAGATCATTCCTCCCCCCTTAGGAAATAATGGCCCCCATTGCATTGAGTTCCTCCATGAGATGAGGAAACTTATGTTGAACTTGCTCCCTGGTGAGCCACTTTTCCTAGTGAAGGAGATGGTCTTCTTTGACAACTGATATAGATGGATCCTCTGCTGGAAGGTGTTCTTAATCTGTGTTTCCATAATCCAATCAGTTTTCTCTTGTTCCATTTAGTCTGGTTTTAACTCTATTGGTGTGAGTTGTTCTGCCATGTCGGATGTGTCAAGTAGAGGTGGAAAGTAAAGTCGAAGGAGGTCCACATTGAACACTCGGTGCAGACCAATGAATGGTGGTATAATAATATCGAAGGCATTGTCCCCTATAGCCTTGGTGATTGTGTATGTCCCATTCTAGAGCAGGCAAAGCTTGCGGTGAGGTCTAATGAGGCACTGCTTCTACAAATGTAGCCACACTTTGTCGCCCACCTGGAAGTTGTGTTTCACCTGATGCTAATCATGTTGTTGCTTATACTTAGCATTGGCTCTATCCAATATGCCATGAACCTATTTTCGAATGTACTAAATGCACTCAATGAATTTGTTCGCCTTGGTAGCTTCAAAGTAGACATGAGCCTAATCAACCTAAGTAGCTGCAAATGGTATGGCTACCTCAATGAGACACAGTGGCTAGAATCCCAAGCCGACTTGAAAGGGGTTGTGGTCGGTTGAGCTGTGGAGGGACCGGTTATAGCTATGTTGTACATAGGGGAGGCTCTCATCCCATGTGCGGGGATTCTTTGAGTTGTACATGTGCAAAATGTGTACGACCATCCTATTGATGACCTCTGCCTAGCCATCAGTTTGGGGATGGAAAGTTGTGGACTTGGTGAGATTGGTGTCCAACATTGACAAGAGGCTAGACCAAAATGTACTGAAGAGCCTGTTTTCTCGATATGAGATGATAGACTATGGGATCCCAAAGTGTACCCACACTCGTTCAAACAATATTTAGTAGTGGCTTCTACTGTGATATTCTTCTTGCAGGATGCTATAATGGCCATCTTCGAGAATCTGTCGACGACCATGAAAACATAGTTGTTTCCATGCTTATTAGAAGGAAGGCTCGACATGTAATCCATGGAGATGGATTCCCAATGTCGACTAGGGTTAGGCAGTAGAGTATAGAGGCCTTGCTTCTTGATGGTCGATTTGGCAATGGCACAGGCAGTGCAAGATCCGATGTACATCCCAACATCCTGTCGAAGGTTTGACCAATAAAAATACTTTTTTGGTACTACCACTATTTTCTCGACCCTGAAATGCCCAGCGACCTGACTAAAGTGCGCTTCCCAAATCATCTTAGCATGCTTGCTTGAAGGAACACAAAGGTGTTCTAGGTGACATAGTAGTGCATCCTGGAGATGAAAATTTGGAACTCGGTTACCCTCCAAGAGCATCTTTTATGTGTGGCCAAAATCTAGATCTCTCTTATAGAGAAGCGGCCAATAAAAAGTCTCATGCCCACAAGAGTTGAGCACGGTGGTTATTGCCATGATCGACAGTCGGCTGAGGTAGTTTGCAACATTATTGGTGCTTCCCTTCTTGTACTTGATGTTCAAATGAAATTGTTGTACATATGTGGACCACTTTTGATGGTGATCGTTCTGCAACTTCCCTTGTGTCTGTATGAACTGCAGGGGTCGGTGGTCTATGTGGATGATCATTTCCTTCCCCAAAATGTAATGCTTCCATTTTCGGCAATCTTTCACAATGGAATCCATTTCTTTGTCATAAGTGGGATACTTTCAGACTGTGTCAGATAGTGTTGCACTGTGATATGCCACTAGATGCCCCTGTTGAGTAAGAACTGCCCCAATAGCATAGTCAAAGGCATGTGTCTCGATCTCAAATTATTGTTGCAAGTCTGGTAATGTGATCACTACGAAACAATAGAGGCAATGATTCAATTCTACAAACACCTTCTATTGATATTTCGACCAAAATAATTTTTCTTTCTCTCCTCCCTTGGTTACTTGACTCAAGGGCCAAGTGATATGAGAGAATCCCAACACAAACCTACAGTAGAAATTAGCAAGACCCAAAAATCTTCGAAGCTCTATTAGAGTGGTCGGGGCTAGCCAATCCTGGATGACTTAGATCTTGGTTGGATCCACATGAACCCCATGCTCATTAATAATGTATCCCAGATACTAAACTTGGGTCATGCCAAAAGTGCACTTCTCCAAATTGGCACACAACTTGTGTTTCCGCAGTCTCTGGAGGACCTGTCTGATGTGGTGGAGTTGTTCTTCCCAAGTCTGGTTTAAGATCAGGATGTCATCCAAGTGCACTACTACAAATGAGTTGGTGAATTTCCACAATATGTTGTCCATCAGCCTCATGACGGTTGCGGGAGAATTCGTCAACCTGAAAGGCATGACCGGTGATTTGAAAAGGCCCTTCTTGTCTTTGAAGGAAGTCTTCCACACATCGAATGGTTCAATTGGTACCTAGTGATACCCGAACATCAATTCAATCTTTCTAAAATATTTCTCCCCTTTGAGTTGGTCCAGAAGGTCATCAGATCGGGTACCTATTTCGGACAGTGATCTTGTTCATCACCCGATAGTCAATACAGAGTCTCCAAGTCCCATCCTTCTTCTGCACCAACATGATCGGTCTCCCACGGGGCGATGAACTTGGTCGGATGTGACCTTTCTACAATAGCTGTTGAATATGCCTCTTGATTTCATTGTTCTCCAGAAAAAAGCATCGACAGATCAGTCCATTGGCAACGACGCACCTGGGGTCAAATAGATGGTGTGCTTGACCTGACAGTGCAGAGGCACCCCTGTGGGTGAGGTGAAGATGTCTCAGTACTCCTCCATGACCCTTTCCATTTTTTTTGTCATGCAGACACACCCTGTTTGAAGGTCATGGACATAATATTCTTCTTTCCCTGAGGGTGGATCATCAGGAAAACAAATTTCCCAATTTTGGAAATGAGCTTACTGCATTGTTTTGCAGTAATCAAAGAGATAGAGGCAAGCAGTGGTACCTCTGGTATTCTGTACAACTTATTTTCCAAGGTAACAATAACAGAGTGAGGCCGGGACTCATACACAGCATGTCTCTTCCACAAGTATGGTTGGTATAATAATACATCACAAACATCAAGAGGAGAAATGTCACATAATACCTCATCGATAAAGGGATTGATGTTCTAGGGAAGGTGACAGTGCTGGATGACGCAAAGATATCGTCCTTGGTGAAGCCACTTGATGGTGTATAGCTATGGGTGTGTTGTGGTCAACAATATCAACCACTTCACGAACTCTATTGCAATGAGGTTCTTTTGACTCGCACTGTCAACAATGAACTGTAGCGGGGAACCCTTTACCCACATCTAGGAGTGGAAGAGATACTCCTCCTCTTGTGGATCTTCCGATTCTTCCTTTTGGATATTTTTGGTGGAAAAAGTGGCATTGGGCTCCACATCAATAATAGTCTTCCCTCTATCATTCCCCTTATCATGTTCTGATTCGGTGTCGGAGCATGCATCTGATTCAGAAGCCCTCATCTAGGCCACTAGTGACTGTTTGGCCTGACACTCACTTGTGTTGTGAGTGGAGCTCTTATGGAACTCACACAACTTTCCCATGTCCTTCTTCGGCTTCACAGTGTTGTTATTTTCTTGTGTCTTTGGAAGGTTGTATTGATTCACCATTCCTTGGCTTTGTCCTCTTTTCTATAGTTTGGGGGCATCTTTCTCTTTCTTTTGATTCACAGATCCAAAGTCTCACTTCTTTTGTTTAAATTTATGCTCAATCTTGGCAGCATACCAAAATTCCATACTAAGCGAGGAGATGTGGAGGAACTCCATTTCCTCCTGAATGTATCTGTGTAGACAAATGCAGAACTTCAGCAAAATATGTTTCTTTGAATCTTTGATACCCAACTTTGGGCGCAGGGTATGGAACAGATTCATCAGCTCATGCACATCTTGATCCCTTTGCTACCGTAGCATAGTCCATTGTATGTACTTATCCTCATAGCTCCCCAAGAGATAATATTTTTCCTTGATGGCATCTTGGAAATAATTCCAAGTGGGTAAGGCCGAGAACAGAGAGGGTTCCTCCTCGTCCTTTTTCTCACAGTAGGTTTCCCACTAGTCCTTGACATGGGGGCCGACTTTGAGAAGTGAAAAAATAATCTTCTCCTGGTTGAGAAAAGTCATGAACCGAGAAATATCCTTCTAATAGATTCGACCATCTATCTACAACATATTCATATATTTGGACATCAAATATGGGAATGTCAAAGTTTAATTGTACCTTAAAAGGGGTTGCGCCTCCAGAGTGGCTGCTGGATGAAGATGCGCCGCTAGTGGACAATCGTTGAAGGATCTGGGCGAAGTTATCCATCATCGTGTTCTTTTGTTTTTCAAGGGCCTCCTTGAGAAAATTTTTGATAGCATCTCCTACTCCCTTGTCTTTTTTTTCGTCCCCCATGGGTGGTCGTCGGGGTTTGCAAGGTTGATCTTGCAAAGTTTCAACCAGATCGAACCCTCACTCCTTATACCCCGACCTCGTTGGTGACATGCAAAGAAGGATCGAGAAAGAGAAAACCGCTCTGATACCACTTATCCGATTTTATGCAGGAACGCAAAAAAATACAAAAATAACCATGAATACAAAGATGCAGTAGAAATAACACTTCATTTCATTAATATCAAAGAACTGAAATTTGTTTATAGACATAATAGAAATAAACTAGCTAGGGCGCTGGTAGCTTATCTCTGAGAAGAGATGTGGCGGCTAAAGGCCTCTGAAATCTGTGTTACAATGAGGTTCAAAGGCCTATATATTATTGAGAAACAACAAAAACCCTAAACATCCAAAAACCTAACCCTAGGAGATGAAATGCCAGAATATGGGCCCCGTCGGGGTAAATTGGTACATCAATTTCTCGGGGTCGTAACTTTGGAATACTATCTTTGTTTGATGCATACGATACATCATTAGAAATATCTATCTGAGGAATACAAATAATAACAACAATCATTATTTTTGGGAATTAACTAATATTCGTCGGAGTTTGATTCCCAAGAAACATCGTTTAGAGCCTCAAAACTGCTCTGGAAGTTTAGGACCCGAAAAACTGCCAAAAATAGTAAATTGTGCTACAATTAAGGAAACTAAAAAATTGAAAGAAACAATGGTGGGGATCCAAGTGGAATAGGTGGGTGGCCACCAATATCCACCTGGATCATTCCTCCCCCCTTAGGAAGAAATGGTCCCCATTGCGTTGAGTTCCTCCATGACATGAGGAAAATTATGTTGAATTTGGTCCCTGGGGAGCCACTTGCCCTGGTGAAGGAGTTGGCCTACTTTGAAAACTCATATAGATGGATCCTCTACTGGCAGGTGTTCTTGATATGTGTTTCAATAATTCGATCATTTTTGGCTTGTTCTGTGTAGTCTGATTTTAACTCTATTGGTGTGATTTGTTTTGCCATGTCGGATGTGTCCAGTAGAGGTGGAAAGTAAGACCGAAGGTGGTCCACGTTGAACANTTGAAAACTCATATAGATGGATCCTCTACTGGCAGGTGTTCTTGATATGTGTTTCAATAATTCGATCATTTGTGGCTTGTTCTGTGTAGTCTGATTTTAACTCTATTGGTGTGATTTGTTTTGCCATGTCGGATGTGTCCAGTAGAGGTGGAAAGTAAGACCGAAGGTGGTCCACGTTGAACACTGAATGAAGACCAAGGAATGGTGGGATACTGAAATTGAAGGCATTATCCCCTACATCCTTGTTTATGGTGTATGGCCCATATCGAAATGAGCGAAGCTTACGGTAGGGTCCAACGAGGCACTCCTTCTGCAAAGTAGCCACACTTTGTCGCCCACCTAAAAGTTGTGTTTCACCCGATGTTGATCATGTCACTACTTGTATTTAGCATTGGCTCTATCCAATATGTCATGAACCTATTGGAAAATGTGATGAATGCACTCAATGAAGTTGTTCACCTTGGCAAATTCAGACTGGACATGATCCAAATCATCCTGAGTAGTTGCAAATGGTATGGCTATGTCAGTGGGACATAGTGGATGCAATCCCAAGCTCACCTGAAAGGGTATGTGGTCAGTTCATCTATGGAGATCTTAGTTATATCTATGTTGTACATAGGGGAGGATTTCATTCCATGTGCAAGGATTCTTTGAGTTGTACATGCACAAAATGTGTACGATCATCCTGTTGACGACCTCTACCTAGCCATTAGTTTGGGGATGGAAAGATGTGGACTTGGTGAGCTTGGTGTCCAACATTGACCAGAGGCTAGACAAAAATGTACTGAGGAACCTGTTGTCCCAATATGAGATGATACACTATGGGATTCCAAAGTGTACCCACACTCATTCAAAGAAGAGTTTAGCAGTGGCTTCTGCTGTGATACTCTTCTTGCAAGACACCATAATGGTTTTCTTCAAGAATCTGTCGACGACCATGAAAACACAGTCGTTGCCATTCTTAGTAGAAGGAAGGACCAACATGTAATCCATGGAGATGAATTCCCAAGGTTGAATAGGGGTAGGCAGTGGAGTATAGAGGCCTTGCTTCTTGATGGTTGGTTTGGAAATGGCATAGGAAGTGCAAGATTTGATGTAATTCCTGACATCATGTCGAATTTTTGGCCAAAAGAAATACTTCTACAGTATTTCCACTGTTTTCTCAACCCCGAAATGCCCATTGACCCAACTATAGTGAGCTTCCCAAATCATCTTGGCACGCTCTCTTGAAGGAACACAAAGGTGTCCCAGGTGACATAGTAGTGCATCCTGGAGGTGAAAAATTGTAACTTGTTTACCCTCCAAGAGTGTCTTTTATGTGTGGCCAAAATCTAGATCGCTCTTATAGAGAAGCGGCCAATCAGAAGTCTCATGCCCACAAGAGTTGAGCACGGTGGTTATCACCACGATCAGTGGTTGGCTGAGGCAGTCTACAACATTATTGGTGTTTCCCTTCTTGTACTTGATGTTCAAATGAAACTATTGCAGATATGTGGACCACTTCTAGTGGCGATCGTTCTGAAACTTCCCTTGTGTCTGTATGAACTACAGGGGTCGGTGGTCTGTGTGGATGATCCTTTCCTTCCCCAAAATGTAATTCTTCCATTTTCGAAAAGCCTGCACAATGGAATACATTTATTTTTCATAAGTGGGATACTTTCGGACTGTTTCGGATAGTGTCGCACTATGATATTCCACTGGATTCCTCTGTTGAGTAAGAACTTCTTGAATAGCATAGTCAGAGGCATATGTCTCAATATCAAATGGTTGTTGTAAGTATGGTAATGTGAGCACTAGGGAACAATAGAGGCGATGTTTCAATTATTCAAACGCCTTCTATTGAGATTCCAACCAAAAGAATTTTCCTTTTGCTCCTCCATTGGTGACTTGACTCAAGGGCCAAGTGATATGAGAGAATGCCAACACAAACCTATAGTAGACATTAGCAAGACCTAGAAAACTGTGAAGCTCTGTTAGAGTGGTCGGGGTAGGCCAATCCCAGATGACTTGGATCTTGGTTGGATCCACATGCACCGCACGCTTATCAATAATGTATCCCAGATACTGAACCTGGGTCATGCCAAAAGTGAACTTCTCCAAATTGGCACACAACTTGTGTTTTCGTAGTGTTTGGAGGACCTGTCAGATGTAGTGGAGGTGATCTTCTGATCCAGGTGGATATCGGTGGCCGCCCACCTTTTCTTACTGGCTCAAAACAGTTTTCTGGCAATTTTGGCAATTTACTATTTTTAGTAGGTTTTAACTTCCGAGGCTATTTTGAGGGCCTAAATGAAGATTTTTCAAGATCAATATTCTCAATGATATCCAAAGTCTTGATTTATCCCAAAACATGAATCTCCTCGACGATACCTTTCCAATGAGCTATCATAAGCCTAAAATGGAGATCGTATGCAAAAGTTACGACCCCGGGAAGTTGATGTACTAACTTACCCAAATTGGGCCCACATGACTTTTGGCGATCCATCTCTTAGGGTTAGGTTTTTGGATGTCTAAGGTTTTTTGCATTCTTCTTTATTGTAAAAAAATTCCTTCAGAGCCTCATTGTAATCATCGTCTTGTGAATGCGAGTAGCTGTCACATCTCTTCTCAGAGATAAGCTACCACCATTCTAGCGAGTCTTTCACTCTGTATTTTTACAGTCTCTGTACATTTTTTTCATGAATAGAAATCATGTATTAGTGTATCTCTGTGTTTATGGTTTTATATTTGATATATTTCTGTTATATTATTGAATATCTGTGATATCTCTATGAATTTATTTATTATATCTCCAATCTCATTTCATGCCAAAAATAATCTGGATCAGTGGTATCAGAGTAGGTTGCTCTTGATCATTTTTTCAGTGCATGTGCCCGACGAGGTTCGAGTATAGCAATTTGGGTCTTGAGCTTGTCTCTCTTTAAGACAATCACTCTCACACACCCAAAAAACCTTCAATGGAAGAAGAAAAGAAAAACAACGAAGCATACGATCCTATCAATCTGTTGCTTGAGAAAGCTCTCATGCGATAGAGGGACGAAATGATGGAGAATTTTGCCCACATCCTTCAACGCCTGTCGATAGCATCAGGAGCATCTTCATCAAGAGGCCACTTTGGAAGCACCTCACCTTTCAAGGTACAAGTTAATTTTGATATTCCTGTATTTGAAGGACAGATAGATGTAGAAGCCCTAGAAAAAAGGTTAACTCTGCTAGAAGGTTATTTCTCTGTTCACAATTTTTCCAACAAAGAAAAGATCAACTTTGCACTCCTTAAAGCTCTCTCTCATGCCATACATTGGTGGGAAACTTATTGGGAGCAAAGTTCCACAGAGGAGTCTGGAATATATGGGGTTGATCCCACTTGGGATTTTTTGTGGATGCAATAAAGGAACAGTATTACCCTGTTGGCAACTATGAGGACCGGTACATGAGATGGACCACAGTGCGGCAAGAGAGGGGCCAAGTAGTTTCAAAGTTCACAAATACCTTCCATACCTTACACATTGTTATCACCCCATAAATTATGGGAATCAACTCATGACTTGGATTTATTCTGTATCTGGTGATCTTGTTGACAAATGATATTTCATTTCTTCAAATAATTTGTGAAAAGAAAAAGAAAAAAGAAAGAAAAGGGAAAAAGAAAGAAAAAGAAAAAAGAAAGGAAAAAAGAATGAGAAGAAAAGAGGGCATAAAAGAATGGAAACAAAAGCCCCATGCAATAATAGCAACTTGGTCATACCATTCAAGCATGACCAAGTTCTTTTAAATTTTCAATGTTGATAGGTTAGTGAATACATCCGATCAGACCATCTAATCCTAATCAGATAGCCCCTAGGTTAGAACTAGTGAATACATCTGATCAGACCATCTAATCCTGATCAGATAGCCCCTAGAAAGAATAAATTCTTAACCCAACTGTTTAATCTGGGTTAAGTGCCTTATGATAGTAGGTTAGGATGTAGCTTAATTGCCTTGCCTACCTTGCCAAAACAATGCCAGATCGATAAAGATGTTACCCTATGACTCCAATGCCTAAGTGTAATTGAATTGATGTCCCCTTGGTGGTGTATATGAGAAATATCCAAGGAAAACCCATGTGAATTTCCTTATCCTAAGTTTTCCTACATATGACATTTTCCGCCCCCTACCTATGTCTCATTCACTTTTCAAAGGATCAGATCACGGCGCTTAGATCAACGGCTCACAGTTGATTCCGGACCCACCTTAGTGTTCTGCTTTTAACCAAAGGGGGGGGGTCCGAAATCTATGGTAATGTTTGCGCAGATCTGGATGGTCCAGAAAGGGGCGCGCGAATCCACGGCTCATATCGGATTCTGGACCCCCCCGCCCGTTCTGTTTTTAACGAAGGGGGGGGGTCCGGAATTGGTTATAAATCGAGCGCATATCTGGATGGCTCTTAATCCAGCGCTCAAATCGACGGTCCACATTGGATTCCGGACCCCACCCCTCCGTTCTGTTTTTAATGGAGGGGGGGGTCCGGAATTGATACTAAGGAGCGCGCAGATCTGGACGGCCATCATACAAGCACGCAGATCGATGGTTCTTAACGCATTCCAGACCCCCCTTGGTGTTCTGTCTTTAACCAAAGTGGGGGGCTCTGGAATGAATATTCCTTTAGGCGGGACCCTTGTTCCACATGGCGCGTTTCCATTGGTCCAAAAGTCAAATCCCCCACCTACTATCTGACATCCCATCACCCCTGAACGTCACCCTCCACTGATCCCACTTGTCCCACCTGCCCCTGGGTCAAAATCCCATCCCATTACTATTGTCATTCCACGGTGTCAGCGCCATAACACCCTTCACTCATGAACAGCCCCCTTTGGCGACTTTACCCCCAAACGCAAACCTCCACGTCAGTCGTCCGTATACTTTAGTCACCGTCACCTGCCATCTCACCCCAAGTGGCCCGTTGCACATTAATAATGGGATGATTCGCCCGTTGTCATGCTGACCATTTTCCCGCGTCCGACTGACCCAGTTTTGAATAAATATACCGTTGCGACAATTTTCACTCTTTATTCATACCTCGTGCCAGAACCATCCATCGCACCAGAGAACGTGTCTATCATTTTCCCACTATTTCCCCGTCATTTTCCTCCACACCCAGTAGACCCCACTAACGTGTTTGTTGCAGGTACAGTCACTGAGATGGTGTCTAAAATGAGGCCAGCTGAAGAGGAAGAGAATCCGTTCATCCCTCCTCCGGTCGATCTTGATAAAATCCCTCTGGTAGATAAGGATCTCTTGATAGCGGACACTACATGCAGCTTCGACTTCTCTGATCTGCAATCTTGTCTCCGAAAAGTTTTCCTAGACCAGAGTGATGATATTGGGCTCTGGGATTCCAATTTACCCCTATACCTATTTCCCCAAGTCCACCATTTCCCAGAGTTTGCACTCAAGTGCCAAGCTCACTACGTCCCCGAACAGAAAGCCATTGTTTCCTCCTCTGGGGATGTCTTCTTCTTCATTACCCCAGAGGATATCGACCAAATGATGCAGATAACCCGCCCAGAGTCTGTAACCCCATTCAACCTGGAAATCCTCATTGAGCTCTACCAAAAAATTACTTTTCCGCAGAGAGCTCAGATAATGGAGCTTTTTCTCCCCACTTCCGCTTCACTCCCAACCACAAATCCCCCATATCCTTCCTCTTTGTTTTCCGTCAAATGAAATCAAATTATTTCTTCCCTGTGTGCCCTGCTTGGGTACTATTCCGATCAATGGGTAGACGAACCCATCCTGGGTTTCCTATCCATCTTTTCAAATGATGAACAACCAACCACTCAATTTGATTACAGTACTTTCTTGGCCAATAACATCCATGAGCAATTCGTGAACTTCGCCACTGAGGGCATGTTCAGGTATTCGTCCATTCTGGCCTACATGTTCGTGTATTTCCAAGCAAACAGGTTCAACTTCTCCATGCAGAAGATGGACGCCGACGGGAGGCCACAGCCGGTCACAGCATGGACTTCCCTTCTAAAGCACAATTCGGTCGAATATGATTTCACATCATTCATTGACCAGTTCTACCACCCTGTGGTAAGTATGTTGAGTGGCATGCCTGAGCCACGAGTAAATAACGAAGTCCGGAGAGTTCTACACCTCTCAGAAAATGCGAAGACAGGAGACTGGTACTTGTACCAGAATCACTCCGAGATTCGAGTCTATGGGTGCGATTTGGCACCATACAAGCTTCTGAGATATATACCGGTAAGAGTTTTCGCACTAGAATATATTAGACAAATTATGAATTCTGATGATATTCACTTTGTTTCCCTCAAAAAGAAGCAACAGTTGCGGATTAAAGGGTAGATAGGTTCATTTATCTGCAATAATAGAGGCGCGGGTGAAGAAGCAGACAAATTGTTGAGAGAAATGAAATTTTCGACAAGTTTCACCTAGCATTATGATCCTTGTGGAATCATTTCTGAGATGAGAGTCAGAAATAAGAATGCCCCATACGCACATGAGCCCAGGCCCGAAATCGAAAGATTTTCTAATCAAACTGAGTGGGAGCCTGATACGTTGGTGGACGTAGAACCTGTCGTCGTGATGGAAAAGTAGGTAGCCTCAACAAAAGCGCCTCCCACTGCCACACCTCAGAATCCCAAGGAAAAGAGGCCTCGGCAAGAATCATCTTCTCCGGTAACAGAGGTGTCTTCGGAGGAATTTAATTTACACGCCAAAAAGCCAAGGACTGCTCCAGCGTCAGGCACGACAGTGGAGCAAGAGATCACAACCACCACAGTGGCCACCCCAGGGGTCAAGCCCACAAGTCTACCTTTCGGCTCGAGTCAACACAAGGAGATAGTAAAAGTGTTGAAAACCACAGACTCTCCCTTAGATACTCCACCAAGCAAGACCGGGCCCAAATTGGGTATTTTTGAAAAATATGACATGATCATGAAAAAGAACCAGACCCTTACCAGCAGCGCTTATGCCCAATTCCAGAAGTAGTCTGCCCTAGCTGAACACAGTATCCTTTTGGCATTTGATACAGAGAAAGGGAGGATGCATATGGCCTACCTCCATGCACAAGTGTCGGATCCCAAAGCAATATCCGATTACAAAAGGGTCACTGTCGAGTTCCAGGCCAAAGACGTGCACCCAGCAGATCAGATGGATCTGCACAAGCAAACTGGGGAGATGGTTTTCCACACTCTGGCCCATGCTACAGCTTCTGCCTCAAGATATCGGATAGCATTGAGAAATTCCCAGACCCAATTGAAGATGGAGAAAATATCCTCTTTTGCAAAGGACAACAAAATCAAGACATTTGAGGAATTGGTCCTCAAAATCGGCTACGACCCTGCTAACGTCAAGGCCGTCGAGGAAATGATCAAAAAGAAGAATGCTGACATCGCTTCCTTGAGAAAGCAGCTAAAGCTCCCTCCAACAGAGGACCCACAAACAAAAGAGATAGCCGAAAGAGAAGGAGAAAAAGATGAAATATTGAGATTACTCCTAGAACAGAATGCGCAGTTAAAGGAGATGGAGGCAAAGATAGAGAGACTACTCAAGGAGAAGGAGCAGGAAAAGACAGCAGAGGCCATCACCTTAAGTGCTATCACCATTGCAGGATTAAGCACAGCGACAGTGACAGCAGTTCCATCCACAACAACAGTGCAGGCACTAGAAGGCACCATAGACCTGGCCAAGTCTATGGAAAGAATGAATTTGCAGGAGTCTGAAATTGGTATACTTAAGAAAGAAGTGGAAAATTTCCAAGAGCTTAAGACTTCTTTCCAGACAAGTCTAGCCAAAGAGAAGCAGGTGAATGAGAAAATCAGGAAAGAGCTACAACAGCTCGAAAAATAGACTGTGGCAGGTAAGACTCTGGCTTTGGCCAAAGAGGTGATATGGACTGATATTTCCAAGTCCATAAATGAAATATGGCCAATGTTTCAAATAATGTTTGAGCAGAACGAGTTGCTCGAAAGGAGAAAACAAGCTGTAGAGAAAATCAGGACAAAGTTGGGAGACATGCCAGCTCAAGCTAATGAAATCATAAGGTTCCTAAATTCAAAGACTAGGGAGGAACTAGAAGAATTGAAGATCAAGGACAGGATAGAAACTATACTAGAGGTGAAAAGAGTTTTGACCAAAAGAGGCCTCATGCTTCAGCTAGAGGAGAAAATCCAAGTTATGGATCAAGGAGTGCAGAGGCTCTTCCGCAAGATAGATGCTCTGCAAAGAAAAGGCCTGCCTGGTATGAAGGTCATCAATGATAAATTGATGACGCTTCCCCATTATAAGAAGAAGTTGGCTGAAGCGTCTGTTTCCAAGTTTACAGGTGTCCAAGGGAGTATCACAGGGAAAGCATTCATCGAGGCCCTGCAGCTAGACATTGATATCCAACATGAAATCAAGCATATATTCATCGTCAAGCCCACATTTGCTAAGTACACGAATATGGACGAAGTGTACAGGCGAATGCTTAAAATCACAGTGCCAGGTCATATCAGATGGGAGGAGTTGTGCGATCTGCTAGATTAGCAGATGAGCTATCTCAATCTAGTCACCTGTCCAGTCAGAAGAGGTTGTGGAGGCACCTCGCCAATGGCCTACCCAGAAATTTAGCAAACAGTTGCATCGAGTCATCAAAACAATTTTGATTAGTTAAGTTAGTTATGCTAAAAATAGGATGAGCACGTCCTGATCAGTTATGACAGGAAAGTTTGTATTTTGACTTATAAATACTTCATTTTTCAATGTATTGAGGGTTGTTGATTTGCACACCCTGTTGTCGTCAAGCTGTATCATTTTTGAAGAGACTCACCATTAATAAAGAAGAGGCATTTTATAGGATTCTTGCGTATGTTCACTGGTGATGTGATTTTTTGAGTTAATGTTTTCTTTCTCCGTATTTCATTTTGTGTTCTGAAATCTAATCTTTACAAATAGAGTTATGTTGCAGGATTTATCTCTGATACCCTGTTTCCGATTCTAGAGATTTAAGTGTTTATCTTCTAAATATCTTGAATTAAGATATTCTTAAGTGCTTGTTAGTTGGAGTTATTTTCCTTATCTATTCTTCCTTTCATCATCTAAAATACTAAAAGATTCAGTGAATGTATTACCTCGCCTTGTGGAAAACCTCTTTGGAATTTCTGGTTATTTCTCCGAATTGATTAAACACTAACCCCATAGCCCAATGGATGTGTGATTTGTCTCAACCAACTTTAAAAACCCTTCACTACAAAATCAATGATTCCTTTAACTAGCCTAATATTTGAAAACAAACAAAGCTAAATCATATAGAGAGATCCCTCTCTGAAGGTGGAAGGGCTAGATCCCAGCTTTAAAAGAGGTTGGTTAAGGTTACCTTTGTAGATTTCTTCTTTTTCAACCTCTAGGAAATTTACCGAGTGCTAACATAAATGGCGACTCCACTGGGGAAGAACTGAAACTGATATCTCATGACTTCTTTTCCCCGAAGAAAGTTTTACTCTGAGGAGAAAGTAATGTTTAGAGGTTGATTAACTCTGTACATATTATTCTCAGTATTGTCCTTAGAACCTCTTGCTCCCCTATGACTGTCCCTGCAGCAATACAACCAAATATCGAGCCCGGGCTAGCGAATCAAACTCATATCTCGTCGAACCTTTTTGACTTAATCCTCAAAACCGCCAATAATCGAGAAGAGCTCGAATGTTTGTGGGAAGCCATTGAACGAGACATAGCTGCTCAGGAACAATTGGAAGTAAGATGACGTCAACGCAGAAACCTCCCATAGTTTCTTTTCACCATAAAATTAAATAAAAAATAAAATATATTTAAAAACCTAAAAGAGTTCTGGCTCCTAAGAAAGTTCACACTCAATCTCATCCAGACCCAGAACCCTCAACAGCAGTAGATAATCTCGAGAAGTTGTTGAGACGAAAGACCTCAGCTACCTGTTCAGCGAGTCATTCTCCTCCCCATAGGTATCCTTGTTTTTCCGGAGGACTAAGTGTCTTTCAAAACCCTGATCTTGAGATTATTACGTCGTGAAACCTTGGTAGAACACGGTCTGAAACCTTTATGTCTAAGCTTGTTTTTTACCCATCCATGGTGCAACCCCGAACCCCCGAACTCTTGTCTCCTACAACCAAGCTTCGAATCAATACCACAGTGCCACCCAGTCCTTCATCACCCTCGTCTTCGGTCTCTACCTCTCCCGCCACCCAGGCTGTCGTTCCACCTCCTCCACTCACCATGGCAGCTCGTTATGCTCCTTTGGTGCTGGCCGCACCACTGCATGCCATGCCCCAAGACTACCAGACTAGACTTCCACAGTTTGATGCAACTGGACCTTTAAACGCACAACAACATGTGGATAAAATGAACAACTATTTGGATTTACAAGAAGTTGACGAAGTCGACGTTCAAATGAGATTATTCGCATAGAGTCTGACAGGAGAGGTCAAAAAATGGTTTAAAGCTTTACCCGCTGTGTCAATCCCTGACCTTGTCGCGTTCCAAAGAAGCTTTCTTGACAGATGGGGGGTAAAGAAAAATCCTCTCCAAATACTGTCAGAATACGAGAATATTAAAAGAAATCAAGGTGAATCAATCCAAGACTATTGCATCCATTTTAATAACCTGTATAATGCTATCCCAACTGAAATTAAACCTCCCCCGGGTTTGGCATTAATTAAATTCCCTGATGGGTTCGATGCTGACATGTCTTATCAATTAAGAGAAAGAGATGCTACCACSCTTGAAGACATGYAGAAATGTGCTATTAGTGTGGAAGCYAATCTRTTGGCAAAACGAGYRCGTCAAAGGAATGAAAGGAGAGTCACGATCAAAGAAGAACCTTCCACGTCTAACAATGATTCCAAAATGGATACTGTAGTCAGATCATTGGCATTATTGCTAGAAAGATCGAACGTTTCAGACAAAAATCCTTTGAGAGATGACACTCCTGCTCCCCAGATTCGAAACCCCAATTTCAGAATAAACCCTCCTCAGATCAGGCAAAGGGATCCCAGGGACCAAAGAGATCAGCGAGATCCTAGGGATCAAAGAGAACAAAGAGGTCCAGATCCACTGATTAGACCTCCCCTACAGGAAAACTATGTTGATGATGGGGGGAAAGTAGTAGAGGAATTGGAAGACACTCATATCAACCTCATGGGAATACATGACAATGAGGCCATCTTCCTTACTCAAGAAGAGCAGGAACTATTCCTGCTAAACCAAACAAAGGTGAGTGGGGAGACTGAGGGTGCGGGGCAACCAACCTGGGAGGATGACATTCTGGAAGTGCACCAGTAGTACAACCTGCTGAGTAAGAAGACAGAAGGAAATTCCCCAAGAAAGACGACCAAAATGCAGAAGGTAGCCGAGACCCAAAAAAATCCTGAGAAAACCACTGCTGAAAAATCTTATGAGAAAGGTAAAACTGATGCTACGGTGAAGAAAAACATCACCATACTGAAAAAACTAGCACAGCCCGAAGTTTCACCTGGTAACCTGCCTAGTACTTCTGACTGGAGGGATATGGACCAAACAGAATCAACGAGTCAGACTAGAACTCCGGTGCCTTTTAGCCTAGAAGCAGAATTGGCCAAAATTAAAATTCCTGTCCCACTGACAGAGTTGATAAGCAGAGGCGGTTATCGTTCACAGGTACTAAATGCATTAGCCATTGAGCCTGGCATAGGCACCCAAGCCTTGACTATCGGATCAGTGACTCACTCAGACACTGTGAACCTCGCTGACGATCGCCCCGAACTCCTTTTCGGACCTGCAGTGGATGGTCGAGACGATACCGGTGATGTAGCTCCCTTTTATATCAGTTTGAACATACATGATTTGATACTGCACAATGCCATGTTGGACTCAGGTGCCTCACATAATTTAATGCCTAAAGCAGTGATGGAAAAACTGGGATTGGAAGTCACTAGGCCTTACAAAGACCTCCACTCTTTTGACTCCAGCAAAGTCAAATGTATTGGTCTAATTAAAGATTTGTGCATCACCCTGGTACAGATTCCTTCGAAAAGCATGGTAATGGACGTGGTGGTTGCGGACATCCCACCAAAGTATGGCATGTTACTGTCCCGGTCTTGGGGAGCTAAGCTCAAAGGAACCTTACAACTGGATATGTCTTACGCCACTATCCCAGTTTTTGGACAACAGAGGAGGCTATACAGAGAAACACTGATGAAGTATATGGTCAGTAGTCAAGAGAAACCTCATAATTACCCCCTTTACTCTGCCCATTCAGATTTAGATTCATTCATCTTGTACAATGATGGTGATACTGAAGAACAAGATACTCAGCTGATAGAAGTTGTAGAGAGTCAAGATGAAAGTCCAGAAATCAATGAGGCAGCAAAGATGGAAGATGAAATCACTGAAGAGTTCCCTGCTGACTTCTGGAGCATGGAATTTGATGAAGCTGTGAGTAAAGAAGGAGTAGGGGCTGGTGTCTGGTTGCATAATCACCGAAAAAGGTATTCAGAAAACCATTCCTATAAGTTAAATTTTCACTACACTAACAACGTTGTCGAGTATGAAGCTTTAATGCTCGGTCTGAAGCTATTGAAAAGGGTTGGTGCTAAGCAAATAATGGTAAGGGGTGATTCTGAATTGATTATTAAACAAATTAAAGGTGAATATGTTGCTAAACACCCACGTCTTAGAGCCTACAGAAATGCCATTCTTGATGCGTTGAAATGTTTTGCAGAAGTGGACTTGCAGGTAATGCCGAGAGGACAGAATATTCTGGCCGATGGGTTAGCTACATCAGCTGTGTCCTGCAAAATTCCTTTTCGCCAAACCCGCCCATACACGGTTGAGGTGAGATGCAGACCCACAGTGCCCGATAATATTAGGTACTGGCAAGTGTTTGGAAATGACGATCAGATAGAGGATTTCCTGCAATGCAGGAACGATTTTGAATGTACAAACATAGATGTAGAAAATGAAAACGAAATTGTAAATAATTCTGAAGTTGAAATAGATAGTGTTAATACTGTAAATACAGTAGATATAGATGATACAGTAGATTCAGGAGAGGTAGGGGATGACGAAGTGGATACCGATGTTTTACAACTGAAAAGTAATGTTTTACCTAGAGGTCTTGTCCCTTTAGAAGATCTTTTTGACAGTGATGATGTAGCTAAGAAGCCAAAACTAGAAGCTCATGGGCAAGATGTAGACGACTGCAATATAGGAACTCACGAGAAGCCTAAGATGGTCAAACTGTCCAAATCCCTACCCCCAGAACAAAATCTTAAGTACATTGAACTGTTCAAAGAATATTCAGATGTTTTTGCCTGGGGCTATGAAGATTTAAAGGCCTATGACACCAGCATTATACAACATAGGATTCCCATCAAGGAAGATCAGAAACTGTTTAGGCAGACGCTTAGGAGGATAAATCCCAAGTTGCTTCCTTTGATAGAAAAAGAAATCAAGAAAATGTATGATGCCAAGATCATAGTCCCGCTGCGTTTCTCTAAGTGGGTTTTGAATTTAGTCCCTACACGCAAGAAAACCAGTGAAATCAGACTCTGCATAGATTTCAGAAATCTGAACAAAGCATCCTTGAAGGATAACTACCCCTTGCCTAAAATGGATCACCTCATGCAAAGTGTGGTGGGATCCAGTCGAATTTCCCTGCTAGATGGCTTCTCAGGCTACAACCAGGTCTTAGTTCATCTAGACGATCAGGAAAAAACCACTTTCACCACCCCATGGGGCACTTTCATGTACGTGAAGATGCCTTTTGGTCTGATGAACGCAGGAGCAACCTTCCATAGGGCGATGGACATCGCCTTCATTGAAGAGACAGGTAAGTTTATTGTCGTTTATTTAGATGATGTGACTGTTTTTTCCCAATCTGATGATGAACACTTGCGTCACCTTAGAAGAGTTTTCGAAAAGTGTAGGAGGTTCAGGATTTCATTAAATCCCAAGAAATGTCTTTTTGGGTTAGAAGAAGGTAAATTGTTGGGACATATCATCTCTAAAGAAGGAATCAGGATTGATCCCAGTAGGATCGAGGCCATTCTAAGGATAGAACACCCCAGGAACCTTAAAGAACTACAGTCCTTTATAGGGAAAATTAACTTTCTTCGAAGATTCATTCCTAATCTGGTTGAGCTCCTCCGAAACATTACGAACATGCTTAAAAAGGATGCTAAGGTAAAATGGGACTCTGAAGCTAGGCAATCCTTTGAACAAGTCAAAAAAGCACTCACAGAAGCCCTAGTTTTGATTAGTCCCGATTTCACTAAATATTTCTATCTTTTTTCTTTCGCCTCCGAACATACAATAGCAGCTGTATTACTGCAGAAGAATAATGAAGGGTATGAACAACCCATAGCTTTCTTCAGCAAATCCCTAAGAGATGTTGCATTGAACTATAATATTATGGAGAAGCAGGCCTTTGCTTTGGTAAAGGCTATAAAGGACTTAAGGGTCTATATTCTTCATTCACACGTCATAGCATATGTTCCAAACGCAGTGGTGAAAGACATCCTGACACAAGATAACCCTGATGGGAGAAGGGGAAAGTGGATTGCAGTTATTCTAGAATACGACATAGAAATTAAGCCCACCAAACTTATCAAAGGCCAAGGCCTTGCCAAATTGATGGTTGAATCTAACCTTCAGGTTCTCGACATTAATTTTCTAGACGTGGCAAATGAATAGGGCGAGATGGCGATTCCAAACGTAAAAGAGGTTTTTCTAAATTCTCCATGGTATGCAGACCTTGTTTTTGTTTTACAAAATTTACAAGCTCCCCCTGGTTTAACTAAAACAAAAGCTAGATTTTTAAAGTTGAAAGCCTTGAAATTTTGTATTCTAGAAGGAAATTTGTATTGGAAAGACCCTGCAGGTATTCTTTTAAATTGCTTGCTCCAAGATGAAGCTGACAAAGTGTTGCAGGAGTTCCATGCAGGTGAATGTGGTGGCCATATGAACTGGAAGGCTACAGCTAACAAAATACTTAGAGCTGGTTTTTATTGTCCCATCCTATTTGCAGATGTACATTAGAAAGTAACAGCCTATCACCAGTGTCAATTGTTTGAGGGTAAAAGGAAACTCCTCCCATTACCTCTTAAACCAATCTCAGTTGAGGCCCCTTTCCAGCAGTGGGGACTCGATTTCATTGGAGAAATACACCCTCCATCTTCAGGCCAACATAAGTGGATTCTCACTGCCACTGATTATTTCACCAAATGGATCGAGGTTGTACCCAGCAGGCAAGCCACTGACGCTGTTGTTATTAAATTTCTTGAAAATAATATTTTATCCCGTTTTGGTTGTCCTAGGAAGATCATTACTGACAATGCAGCTGCCTTTCGGTCGAAGAAGCTTATCGATTTTTGCAGTCGTTACCACATTGTCTTGGGGCACTCTACAGCATACTACCCTTAGGGGAATGGGTTAGCGGAATCCTCAAACAAGACTTTGGTGAATATCATCAAGAAAACATTGCAGGAGAATAAAAAATCATGGCACGATAAGCTGGTATTTGCTTTATGGGCAGATAGACTCACCACCAAAAGGTCAATTGGTATGTCACCATACCAACTGGTCTAAGGTACTGAGGCTGTTTTCCCAACTTCTTTGGGAGTCCCAGTCATGAATTTACTGCAAGATATCCAAGCTGAGCCAAATGACTCCCAGAGAAGAATCAATCAAATGATTCACTTGCAGCAGACCAGAGAGGAAGTTTTCAACAAAACACAGGTCATCCAAGAGAACATTAAGAAGATCTTTGACAAGTGAACCAAAGAGGATGATTTCGAACTGGGAGACCTGGTGTTAAGATGGGATGCCAGGAACGAGGACAAGGGGAAGCATGGGAAATTTGATCATTTGTGGACAGGCCCTTACATGATCCAAGATTTCAAAGAAAATAATGCCTTTTTACTGAACAATGCTGATGGGTCAGATCTGCCAGGAGCACCTATGAATGGCAGAATGTTGAAGCATTATATTCCCCCCCAGTGAAAGTTTTGAAGAAACCACTTTCCATTGTACATACCGTTTTAAATTTTCAGTATTTACTTGCATTTTCCGAATGGATGACAGCGGTTGGGTTGTTGAAGCCCGCAGAGAAGGCCCTAAGATGCTGATCACTGCTCTTCAATTCCTTTCATAGAATCAGACCAATGGAGACTACTAAACAGATTGTTTCAGGATGACAGGAAAACTGGATTCTTGGCACTTAAACAGGGCAAGTGCCATCCCCATGTGGAGCCGCCTATTATCACCCCATAATTTATGGGAATCAACTCATGACTTGGATTTATTCTGTATCTGGTGATCTTGTTGACAAATGATATTTCATTTCTTCAAATAATTTGTGAAAAGAAAAAGAAAAAAGAAAGAAAAGGGAAAAAGAAAGAAAAAGAAAAAAGAAAGGAAAAAAGAATGAGAAGAAAAGAGGGCATAAA
>JASDQU010949581.1:8209-37992 GCA_032191745.1 Picea mariana | reverse complement strand
ATGGATGTGCTACTATGAACAACAGACTTTGGAGATCAATAGAGATCTTAGATATGTTGTTGAGGATGACAACGATTTTAAGTGGGGGAGGGTGTAAGGCCATTGCCAAAGAGCTAGCAATGGGTACGCTTATCTGTCCATTGAGATAGTCAATGGTAGGCACAAATGGATACAATGATAGGTTACAAGATTGGATGAGCATGCCTCAGGAGGTCTTGCACGATGACAAATCATGCCTAAGTGCTAAAGAGCTTAGTAGAAGTGATTTGGCTAAGTATGGAAATAGGATAGGTGTTGTCACAAGTGGTTTCTTATATAAGTTGCATGAAGGGTTGGACAATCGATGTGATGTTCTTTGGTTCATGGGCACATTACGCAGTGGTGCCTTTACTTGTGGGCACAATACCTTACTCTATGGACATCAATGCCTAGTTCAATCGGGTGCACATCACAAAGTCAAATGTATGTTGGCTTGGCATAACGTGAAGCACAATGAATGGTAGGAGTATCTTGGACATTGTTTCAGTGGAAAATTTGTATTTTCCACGTGCATGAGATTTGGAACACCTTGGACAATAGTGCACGGTTTAGTTTGAACATGGACTCAAGGTGCCTTACACCCCACTTGGCTTGGAGAGGGGTGTAATGCACCTTGTTTTGAGGTAAAACCTAGGCTTTGTGGAGAACAACTAAGACATCCTCCAAGTAGAAGGAGTTCCAAGGTGTTAAGTATGGGTTTTGACACAATGAACAACTTGGACGCTAGTTGAGTCTTAGGCAGTCTACATTGAGGATTAAGACGACCTACCAATTGTCCAAGGCATGGCAAAGCTAGACTGAGATAATTGTAGTTGAGAAATGGGATCTATAGGAGGCAGACTTGCAAGTGCTTCAAGGATTAGATTGTGTAAGTGTCATGGTAATAGGCAGGTGTCCCTAAGATCATTTGTAATTCTATAAAGAAATCACATGCAATGGGTGGACTCCTTTATTGTATTCTCGTAACATTCTTCATCATAATAAGTCAAGGCATCCACCTCAAGTGTCGCCCATACTTATGTGTCGCGATCTCTTTACTTGTGGAATGTTACTATTCCTTGCAATGTTTTGGTTGGTTAAGTATTGGTGAATATTAGCTAAGTTTTAAAGAGATAATGTTGGTATGCTTCAACACCACAGTTGGATGTGTGCTTGGTGTTAGAGAACTTGGTTGTAGAACTTAGTTGCAGGTTTAACCATTGTAGCTTAGGTTGTAGGGATGGGAAGATCCTAAGTGAAGAGGTATAGTTTGGTTGTAGTAGACACAAGGTGGTCAAGCCCTTATGGTTGAGGAAATGTAGTTTGTATAAGAAAGATCATAGGTTATCATTGTTATTTTTAGCCAATGAGAGATAAATAAAACACATAATAAAATAATTAATTACCAAATACATGAAAAATAATACGAGTAAAAACACTATTCACTATAAGCATTTTAAAATTTTAAATAAAAAGATTATAAAATAAAATATAAAATCATTAATGTAATATATATTAATATTGGAGGGGATGTTTTGAAGGTAAAACATCACTCTCCAAGTTATAAGATCGTTTACGAAAGAGTGAATAGTTATATCATTATATTTTTAATTAGTGAAATCATGGGTTCATTTGATAGAGAAGCTCTCATTACTGAAGCACCAACATCTTGTCCCCATACATCTTCTATTAGTATTGATGAATATTATGTAAGTATATCTAATGGCAATGAAGAGGTATATTTTTCACCTAGTGAGGAGTTTGATTGTAGTGCAAACAATGATATTGAGAATATTAATGAATACCTTTCTAATTCTCACGGTTTTTAAGGCACCGTTGATGAAGGGGAAGAATATAATGATGACCATTCTTCTCAACAATTTAATAATGACATCAATGATGTGGACAATATTTAAAATCTACCCTCCAAGTGATGACTTTGATGATAGTTTAAATGACTCGGATGAAAACTTTCCCCAAAGCGATGTTTTTAATGGAAGCAACAATGACAATGACGATTACACGTATATTCATCATTCATCCAAAGATAATGTAGATTTTGATGGTCTTTCAAAATTCATGAATGTGTTTTAATAGTTGTTTCAAACATTTTACATATTTTTTGTTAATATGATGTTTGCATGGTAACTATAAATGAGTGTTTGAACTTGCATATGATATCCCGTGAAATTATAAATCATTTCTATGTTTCTTAGTTTATGTGATTTGAATATAAATGATGTAACAAGATTTCTTAGCTTATAAGATTTGATCATCAATAATGCAACAATATTTCTTAGGAAATAATTTATCTCGACTTCAGTTCAATTTGTAGTACTTTTTTTTATTGATAAGTAAATACAATATCTGAAAATTTTAAATTATGGAGTGATATTGTCATGGCATTATTTATATTTTGGTTGAAAAGTGTTCTTGATTTTTTTTTTTGGAAAAATACATAGTTGACACTACTATCCCAAAATAGTTTTAAATACATTAAAATTTCATCCCTAAAAGGGGTGCTTGGAGTGATAAATTAACTTGAAAACACTATTAGATTTAAGGTTCCTTTTAAGGTTTTGTTTGCACTAGTGCCAAAGATTTAGGCCATGGTTTAAAAAATGTTGTAATTTTAACCTCCCCCTAAATGAAGCTAATGGTAGCACCACTTTTTAATTCAGGTGTTGATTTTAAGGTTTTGGTTGCAACAACACTGACTATTAATGCTACAGTTTCAAACAGGTTGTAATTTTGATATAAAAAAATGGCGCTACTAGTAGCACCACATTTCAATTTAAGGGTTGATTTTAATGTTTTGGTTGTAACAATACCGGTTGTTAAGGCCATAGTTTCAAACAAATTGTAATTTTGACTTTGAAAAAAGGTGTTATTGGTAGCACCACTTTTAAATTCAGGTGTTGTTAGTAAGGTTTCTTTAACAACATTATAGGTTTTAAGGCTAGGGTTGTAAAATGTTGCTATTTTAACCTTAAAAAAAGACACTACTAATTGTTTCACTTTTTGATCTAAAATTGATTGTGATGTTTTTAACTAAAAACGGATGAGTTTTCAAATCGACAAGTTTGTTCTCACAATACCCATTTTATCAATGTGTCTTTGCACCTCCAAGGAAAATTGCCAATGTAGATTTATTGACATTTAGTACTTGGTAGAGTTATTTGCATTACTTCAAGATGTCTTCGATTCAACATTAGCAACCATTTGCATTTTGAGTTTGTTTTGATCTCAAATGTGGGAAAAAGTGGGCACTCAATGCGATGTTGATTTACATGGGTCATAGGGCATGTTGAGAAATCAGGAAGCAAACTAATAGAGGAATTGCTACCTTGATGGACAATTCTTATATCCTTCCGAACCATCATGATTGATGACAAATCCTTTAACTTTTACGATATTACCCCTTCCAATTAGCAACTACCACATACTTTTGCTACCTTACTTGACATTTCCATCTTCTAACCCTTTTAGTGTCCCCCTTCAGTTGTTGAAAGGTTATGCTAATTACTTAAAAAAAAAAGGACAAATATTCTTACAACAAATGCTCTACAATATTGTGATACAATGTTACACTCCAAAACCAATTAAAAATTGCAAATGAAGGTAGTTATTATAGGATCATACTTTATGGAAGAGGATAAAAATAGCCAAGTGTGAATGCCAACTTTTTTCTTTACAATAACATGTAATTTTTATGTTACAAAGTGTCGTGTTGAACTTCATAGCAATGTAATATAAGAGGATTAAATTATATGTTTGGTAATATAAGTGGATTAAAGTATATGTTTGGTCGTGTCCAAATATCCAAAAATATGGTTTGCTATCCATGTTTTTATAGACTTTTGCAATTCTAATATAGCCTCCAAATACCGGGCTTGTATATCATTGTACAAATGAACAAAGTAAAATTATTACATTCCAAAACATAAAAACTAAAAGCTAGAGAATGCTTGTATACCATTGTACAAATGAACAAAGCAAAATTATTACATTCCAAAACATTAAAAACTAAAATCTAGAGAAATACTAATCCATTGGCCCAAGATGGGTGTCTACTTGCATATCCTCTAGTGACACAGTTCCAAACCAATGGTAATATATTCTAGAATTGGCAATAGGGAATACCTCACTTGTGTCATCCATCAAGGTTATATATTGAATGTTCCTCTATCCCCCATCTTCCTTCAAGGCCACGTATTGGCCATCGAGGGATGAGCCTCACTAAAACTAGAGTCTTCTAGAGGAGGAGGTGGTGTAGTGACTTTGAGGAGTAAATTAAGATGAACCAATATTCTCTTAGGGGAGGGAGCTTACCTTCACACCATGTTTCAAATTTTGTCAGTATTGAAAACCCATGAATATGTCAACCTTTTCCCCCCAATTGTGGAGCTCCTAATATGTTTTGCAGAGTTCATCGCACATGTGTTGCTTGGTGGCAAAGTCGTCCTTCCAACAATTCGAACATAATGTCCAATTCATGACACTACATTAAGATTCAACAATTTCCTTCTTGTTGTGTTGTAAACCATGCCAAATCACGTTCAATTCTCAAAGAATACAACAACATCATCCATAATGACAATGAGCCATTTGCTTCAAACCACGACCCAATGATTCGATATCTCTCCTAGATTTCACCAAGACTCTTCTAACCATGCTATGAAACTAAAAGCACAATGCATCATCAAATGATGGCGTGGGAGTATCAGTCTCACTCCCAGTGCCACTCACCTATCGTGGCCAGGGGAGCGTGCAAACATGGGTGCTTATAGAGGACTTAATATTAGGTACAAAATTACTATAATTAAGACCAAAATCCAGTATAAAACTTGTTTGTTAGCTCCAACGGCCGCCAAATGGGATGGATAATAACTCACACCAATTCCAAAATGCAAGGAATAATATCCCACATTCATTCTTACTGACTAGAATCATACATTCTATTACCATCCACCATTATAGAGCAACATGCATGAATGAATGTCGAGTATACCATGCATTAACTCTTGATCCTAACTGATTTGCATGTGGTGCCATGTCTTGTGGCATAGAGCACAATCCATAAACAAAACTAAGCTACGAGGGTGGCAATGGGATTAGCACCCATTTATATATCACACACCTTCCGTCAATGAACTCCTTTGTTTGCTTGAAAATTCGCTTACTTGTTTTGAATTCAAAGAATATGAAAGAACTCAATATACCCCATGTCTTAGATTTTTGCTAAAATTATTTCGATGACCTCGCTTAGAGAAAGGGCATTAAGTGGATTTCAATAATGAAATATTTTAATCTACAATACTAAGCTCCCCTTTATTGATGTTCGCCAAATTCCTTTGTCTTTCATAATCATAAAACTTTGGAATAAGGCTAAAGAGTACACCTCATTATTTGTTTAGGTTTACAAAACTTTACAATAAAACTAAAACCCAAGCCTCATAATTTGTTAAAATTCCTCTTCCCACGCAAAGGCAATGCTAAATTTCTTTCAAAATCGTATATGGTCCACGAGATCCCACTTTCCCCGCAAAGGTAGACTCCAAATTTTCTTCGAAATCATATATGATCCACTAGATCCCTCTTCCCATGCAAGGAGAGATTCTAAATTTCCTTCAAAGTCATATATGATCATTAAATCCCTCTTCCCACCATAGATGATTATAGGGGCTAAATTTCGTCGATGGGCTAGTTTTTCATGGTTTTTCCCAAAAAAAATTAGCCAATTTCCATTTTTTCTAAAAACAAATTGCCCAAATTCCATAGAATAAAATTATTTTACTCTAAAAATCCTCAAAATTTTATAAATACTATATAAAATCTCTATAAATTTGAATATTTTTACAAAACTATAGCCAAACTTTTAACATTTTGCATAGTATAAAAGAGTAAAATTAATCCATATTTCTATATTTTAATATAAATTTCCATCCTTAAAATTTAAAATTACATTACTTCCCACACAAAAAAACAAAACAAAAACAGAGCCTAATTTCATTCGAAATCATATACGATCCACCCACGAGTGTGAATACCAACTTGACGCTATTAGTCGGGCGCAATGTTTTCTATGGCAGAGCGCGCGTCATTAGGTCTCCGTTTTCGGGGAAACCCTAATTCCTAATGCATATAAACCACCACCCTAAAGCAATCGACCATCGACCTTCTATTATAAGCAATGCAAACAAGTAGAGATCATGGTGGCCATGTTGGGGTTTTCGGTATGTATCGTGGATTATCGACCGAGGAATCTATTTCTGTAATCAGAATTGGTATTAAACATGGACTCTTGTTTATTAACTTCCATGATGGCTTAGACGGGACTAATATTTACCTCTCTGGTATTAAACATAGACTCTTGTTTTCAACTTGGCTTTGATGGCTGAGACGGGTCTGATATTTGCCTCTCTGGCTTATTTTCGTGCCCTAGAGATGAAACGGTACCCAAAAATAACTACATCCGTCACTTTGTCAGCTGTGTTGATTTCTTCTCTATTTCTAGCTGATCATTCTAAGATGCAACATTCTGTTTATTTGTCATGGTATTTTGTGTATGTTAGCAATTGTTTCGTGTGGTGGTTAAATGGGAGTTGAAAGTTTGGCTCGTTCGCTCACATCAGCGCGGGAGTTGAAAGTTTGGCCCTTTTGCTCACATCAGCGCTGCCTTCGAGATGAATACAGCTCCCGAAACTAGCTTTCTCTCTTTACTGGGTCAGACGGATCGCTCTCCCTTCCACCTTATTGTTTGAACGAGAGGACAGCACAACACTTTTTCTTTTCATGAGCGTCTAGATTTAGTGCTTTCTAGGGTTTTTGATTTTTAGAGTCATTTTGAAATGGCGTTATTAGGTTGAACATGGACAGTTCAGATTCAGTAAATTCCAGGGTTTCTGTTTTTTAAGAAGCATTTTACGATGATATTCATATGTTTATTAGGGGCGGTTTATCGTTTCAATGCATTATAGGGGTTTTGTTATTGACATTTGCTATGATGTTTACAGATCTATTATGGGCAGTCTAGATTTAAGGCGTTCCAGGTTTTTAGGGTTTCTGTTTTAAAAAGACATTTTGCTATGTTATTTTAGTGTCATCAGGGGCGGTCTAGATTTCAATGTATGCTATTGTTATAAGATTTTGGGAGTTATAGAGATTTTTTTTAAACTGTTCACGAGACCTTAGGTCTACTGGGACAAAAAAGTTGTCACAACTTGCATGACTTGTAAACTCAACACTAAAAAACAACAAATGATTGAAAGAAACCATGGATTTTAACTATCGATGGTTCTTTAAGTGGAAGAAAATATCAGTGAAAAACAATATGGAAACTTTGATACCTAGTTCAGTGAAAAGCAATATGAAAACTTTGATGCTCAGTTCCGGGATACAATGTGAAATTTATCATAAAATTAAGGGTCCATTATTGGCCTGATTGGATTCTTTTTGAACCACCTTTTTTGGCCCGCATCTGTTTGTCGACCAGCCTTGCAGTGGCCCCTACCTGGTCTTCTTGGAATGCTGCTTCCCAATCCTCGGTGCAGCGTTTGGCTCTTTCTTCGATATGTTAGTGTCGTGTTTCCACTTAGGCCATCCCGCATATCCTACACAAGTTTTTTTCTATAGTTTCCCGGGTTGTGCTAATCTTTGTGTTGCGCTCATCTTTGTATTTCCCCTTATAGATTATGGGAGCTAGTTCTGAGCTGACCCATCACATGTTTTTTCATGTCATGATGTGTTTAGTTTCAAAACAGGTCATGATGTGTTTAGTTTCAAATGGCCTTGAATTTTAATTTTAATTCCCTGGTTGTCTAAGGTGTTTATATCTCCTTAGTTATGTCTAAGGTGTTTATATTTTCTTAGTTGTGTCTAGATTAACCACATTTGAGGGTTTTAGTGTTTGGTTAGATTAAACACATTTGAGGGTTTTAATGTTTGGTTTGATTTAGAAGCATTTGTGATGAAGTGTTGTTTATTAGGGGCATTCTAGTTTTGGTTTAAGGTTTCTGTTTTTGCAAGCACTTTGCCGCTTTTCCATGGTATCTGTACATGGTGCACCATATGGTTTTAAGCTTTCTGCCTTTTGTAGGCATTTGCGATGGTCTTCATAGCGTTATTAGGGGCATTCTAGATTTAGCGGCTTTTGGGTTTGCACGGCATTTTGTGCTGGTGTTTTTAGCTATATTAGGGGTTGGATTAGCTGAAATTGAAAGCATAAAGTTAAAAGGTAGATTTGAGTCATGGCTTTTCTTTAACATGGTTAAATGGGTATGCTGGTTTTGATAATGGTTTATAGATTTAGATGAAGATGTGATTGGGGTTGCTTTATAGCTATTTTAGGGACTGGATTAGTTGAATTTGAATGCCTAAAGTGCAAAGGAAGTTCGGAGTTGTGTTATTTTCATTATCTTTAAATGGATATGCTGGTTTTGATAATGGTTTATTGATGAAGAAGATGTGATCATGGTTGCTATATGGCTGGGATTATTGCTGGCTTTGTGATTAACGGTATTTTCCCTTTGTTTTTTTTTAATAGATGGGTCCTATCGTCAACGATACGATAAAATGAAGGTACGAGTTTGAAACTTGGTTAAAGAACAATTGGTATCTCATGTGAAGTTATATGACGAGGTCATACATGATAGGCTTTTGAGTCAAATATAAATGGCTGTTGTCAGGTAGGTCAATTAAGGCACCACGTTAGGTTGATATTAAGTTGGTAGGAGATAATTGAGTAGATAGTTGACAGCCCAACTCAGAAAGTGAAATATACAAATTTCTGTTGGGCACTTTACTTTGAGAGACCAAAAAAGCAACTGATCTCAGATTTTTCCAATCATGCTGTTTGATGTGTTCTTTTCAGCATTTGGTCCTTTCGAGGGCAATCGAAACTTGATTTCAAATACATGCATTAGTAAAGACCTTTTCTGAGACTTCCTCTATGTAGCAGAAATGCATCAGGGAGATAGCTAGCAACAATTAAAGTGGAGAGATTTCTCGTAGAAAACTAAGATGCCATTTAGATTAGAATTTTGGGGACAGAACAATGATATTTTGCAAGAAATGAAAATACGCATTGGCGTGTAATATTTTTTTTCTCTAAGTAAAAGACAGATCTTGTTGGTACATGTTTGCAAGTTCCATTCCAATCATGTTGCCTTTTAGGCTTGACAGTGTTCTTTACTCGTTATTTGATCCTTCGAAGTCAATTAAAACCCGATTTCAACTAGATGCCATGTCATTGAATAGTTATACATCTAGACTAGAATTTCGGGGATGGACCAAAGATATTTTGCTTGAAATAGAGATATTGAACTAGTGTTTCAAATACCTCCAATTTCACCTATGTTTTTGAGTTTTTGATCTTTTCAGTTTGCTGTTATTCCCGAGCTTCCCAGAGTTTTTCCGGTTCAAGTTTAAGCTTGCTGATACTTTCTGATATTTCTCTAATTTATTTGATAAGATATCTCTCTGGACCCTTGGTGATATATTCCCTACAATAATATTTGCAACATTGATTTTAATTGGTATGGTATAGTTTTATCTCTTCAAGTAAAAGATAGATCTGACTCTTACATGCTTTGCAATGGTACATTCCAATCATGCTGCCTTGTATTCTTGACACTGTGTCTTCTAATCACAATGTGACCCTTAAAGGAACAACAAAACCTGATTTCAAATATTATGCATTGTCATGTAAGTTATTTGAAAGTACTACAGATTGATATTCGTTGTTCTGTAAAGTGACTCTGCCTTGCTTTCTGTTACATTTTTAGCTAGATTGATTTGCTTTTCTATTACTATCTTTCTCAGATGCAACTTTGAGTTTTTTTGACAATATTACTTTATGGTAGCCATTGTTGCTGCCGGCGGTTAAATGGGAATTGAAAGTTTGGCTCTTTAACTAACTTTGCAATGCTTTAGAGATGAATACAGCTCCCAAAACTGACTTCCTCTCCTTAACTGTGTCATTTGGATCAGTCTTGCTTCCATCTGATTGTTTAACGAGAGAACATTTCATATTTATCATGACAGTCTAGATTTAGGTCTTTTATGATGGTGTTTATAACTTTTATTAGGGGCAGTCTAGATTTATTGCATTCTAGGTTTTTTAGGGTGATGATCAATGGTTGGGTTTGAATCCGGTTGCTGATCAGTAAAGTAGTTTTGTAGTGCCTGTCCTGTTTGACTGGGTTAAATGGATGCGTTGATCTTCTTAATTGTTTTTAAGAGGAAGATGCGGTCCGGTTCCTATGCATAGCTGGTATTATTGCAGGACCTCTGCATTTGTGGTAATTTTCACTTTGGTGTTCTTTATAGTTGAGCATTTCTTCTTATAGATAAGTTAAAATGAAGGGGAATGCATTTAAAACTGGTTAAAGAGCAATTGGTTTCTTGTATGAAGTGATATGATGAGAGGTTATTTTATATACATGATCAGATTTTAAGTATAAATGGGTGTAGTCATGTAGGTCAATCAAGTTACCATATCAGTCTGATATTTAGTTGGTAGTTGATGATTGTGTTGATACTTGAGAGCCAAGCTTCAAATTGAAATGCAAGCTTTATAATTTTTTTTTTATTTGAGTGTCTCCTTGGTATTGCTAGGTTTCATGGCCATCTCTAATTTTTTTCTCGAGTTGTATACTTTGAGAGACCTGAACCAACTCAAATTATTATGGCTTCGTTCAAAGAAAGTAGATAAGACATTTGTGAAACTTGGTTTTGGTAGCAAGAACCCTTCAAAAGTATATTTTGCCAGAAATAGAAATCTGCATCTTCGTTGAAATTACTGCTATTGGATTTAGAATATATTGTATAGAACAAAGATAGCAAGAAATAGAACTCTGCGTTGTCATGGCACAGTCTTTTAATTTGCAACCTATTATTTTACTTGTATGCATGGCATTGGGTTTGTTATTCAGAATTTGAGCGTAATTTATGGGTTTGTTATTCAGATTTTAATTCTAATTTCTGGGTACAATTCAGAATTTGAAGGATGGTTTTTGAAATTACAGAGATTTTTGTTGCTGTATAGATGACATTCCGTGTCTCATTCTTTTTCTCCTTGCAGGCTTGACTGTGGGTCTGAATTTGACATTGGCGCTGCTATTCAAAATCACATCATTTAAATAACAAAAAATATAATTTTTTTCAAATACTATTTGATCAATTTTTATGAACAGAAACAATCGTATATTTGGATTGAAATAACACTGGCCGAACTGTCCAGCAAGATAACGTCAAGTGTTAGGAGTTCTAGAGTCAATCTCGTGGAACAGATTATCAAAATATGAACTCTACAGCTAGAACTCTAACCCATTGTGGGCTTCCAAAACTGTTCCCAGATTTGGTTGGCTGAATAACAAATGTTTGTTTCTTATCTTGAACTATGATTGCTGCACAATACAATCCTCCCTATCCATCAGGATGCTTGCCCCGGATGGACAAATTGAAAGGGAAGGATGAGATCGATTCTTTCCATTGACACATGCTTTTTCTCCAGCTCTATCTTCTCAAATCTGGCTTGCAGCATGTCCATTTTATCTGCAAAGTTTTCAATCTTCTGAGTGTTTTTAGCTATATCGAGTACAATATGCCTCTGTTGATCTGTAATTGAATTATTTGAAAATTGATTCCTGTAATCTGCCTTTGCATTGCTTGGGCTTCCATTGCATTCCTTCTTTCCGAGTCCTTTCTCCAGCTTTCCCACTTTCTGCTATATAGAGAAAAACAATCCTCAGCCTCTTTATCACTCTTGCACCTTTGGATGCCTCTAGCCTTTCCCTTGATAACCTCTATAATAACCAAGTGTCAGGTTTAGAATTGTCACTCCAGGGTGACTCTGCTTCGCTGCATGCCCACTCAGGCTTCCAAAGAGTTGCCCCACTACTTGTGCACAGGTTTGAGGCGTGTTGATTCTACCCTATAATATGTGACCATTTTACCTATTAGCTCTTCAATCTTTTCAATGTTTTTTTTATATTGACTCAAGTTTGACTGTTTTGATCATTATCTAAATAAATTTGAAAATTGATTTCAATTATTTACCTTAGCATTGCTTAGGTTTCTTTTCATTTTTTCTTATCTGGTCCGTCCCTCTAGTTTTACCACTTGGTATACAAAGAGGCAATTTTGAGCCTCTTCGGTACGACTCTTGCACCTTTGAATGCCTTTGTGCAACTCTAAGTTCTCAGAGAGAATACATTGGTTTGAATTGCCATGAGGGTTTGCCGTTTTTTCTTGATAACCTACATAACTAATTGGCGGGTCTAGAATTATCACACGAGGATTACATTGCTTCCTTTCATACCAATCAAGCTTTGAGAGAGTTGACCCCAGTAGTTGTGCACTTGAGTGGGCTCAAGGCAAGGCAAACAAGATAGATGGTAGTCACAAACAATCTTTGGGTATTTCAAATTTTAATACCAAACAACAATTATCCTATCCTTGCATCCCTCGAGTTGAATGGCAAGACGCAAGAGTAAAGGCTCTTTAGTAGTGCAATACTCACTTATGGATATACGTGCCACTTATCCATATTGCTTGTGTCCAAACTCTGGTTTCTTAGATGATGCATAGCTCATGGGAGATGTTGTACACTTGAGTGGCTCAAGGCAAGGCAAACAAGATAGACGGTAGTCACAAACAATCTTTGTGTATTTCAAATTTTAATACCATACAACAATTGTCCTATCCTCACATCCATCGAGTTGAATGGCAAGACGCAAGAGTAAAGGCTCTTTAGTAGTGCAATACTCACTTATGGATATACGTGCCACTTATTCATATTGCTTGTGTCCAAACTCTGGTTTCTTAGATTATGCATAGCTCATGGGAGATGTTCTATTAAAGGACTCCCCCATTTATTCGAAGAGCGCTTGGAGGTAAATATAAGTTTTGCTTATCGATTGCAGTTTTGAGATGCCTCAAACTGTGGTAGAATTCACACTGAGCAAAGCTCTTTGCCTACTTATGAGCTTTGGAGACTATTTGGCTTTGCAAGGGCTTTGCTATTGAGGAGTTTATTTGAAATCCATATACTTAATTATGACTAATTATCAATTATAGAGTTGAGATACCTCAAAGTGGTAGAATTCACATTGGCAAAGCTCTTTGCCAACCTATGAGTTTAGAGATTATTAATGCTCTTTGCCAACCTACGAGTTTAGAGACTATTAAAGCTCTTTGCCAACCTAAGACTATTTGGCTTAGCAAGGCTTTTGATGTCATATTCCATATTATTATTATATATAAATAAATAATAAAAATAACAAGAATAAAACAATCATAATAAGTATTTATTATGGATATTTGGGTAATTAAGGAAAATGATAAAATAAGAAGGCTTATTATGGATATTTGGGTAATTAAGGAAAATGATAAAATAAGAAGGGATGATTTTAGGGGTTAAATTTCACTCATGGGTTAATTTTCCATGGTTTTTCCTAAAACAAGATTTACTATTTTAAAAATGATTCACCCAAAATTTATAAGATAAAATGATTTTACCTTAAAAGTTGTCAAAATTTAATAAAAACTATATAAAATAATTAGAAATTTGAATATTTTTACAAAAATATTGCCAACATTTATAGTTGACATATGAAGGATTAGTGCGATTCGTCAAGGTTTTTACATTTTAAAATAAATTTCCATACTTAAAATCATTTATGAAAATAAGTAACAATTGTGGAGAAGCCCTAAAATATAATTAGGAATTCAAGTGGATTGTTGAGATTGAGTTCTTGGATTTTATATAAGGAGAGGGAAAAAGAAGAAAAAACATCTCATCTTATAAAGAGGATAAGGTTAAGGAATTGTTTACATGGTAGTAGATTGAAGGCTTGAGAGTGACTTACAACTAAACATTTAAATAGCAAGGTCTATAGTTGGGTGGAGAGTCATCCCCCACTTTTTGTTGTGGTTGTCATATCAAGGTATCATAATCTCTAGTTCCATTCAAGTATGTTGGTTTTGTCACCATAGGTAAGTGCCACATTGTTCTTGTAGTTTAAGTAATTCTATTAAAGTTTCCTATGTTGGAATCAAATATAATTATCAATTAACTTTATTTAGGTCAATTGGGTAGTTATATTTGATTCCAACATAGGGAACTTTAATAGAATTACTTAACCTATAGTAGTAACCTTGAGGTACTTACCTGTAGTGAATAAACCAACATATTTGTAGAATGAGATGTGGAGATTGTAATACCTTGTTTTGACAACCCCAACAGAGAGTGGGGGATGATGCTCCACCCAATAGTAAACCTTGCTAGTTAAATCTTTAGTAATAAGTCTCTCTTGAGCCATCGGTCTATAGAGCTAACAAGGTTAAGGAATTGTTGACATAGTAGTAGATTGAGGGCTTGGAGTGACCTGTATCTAAAGATATAAATAGCAAGGTCTATGGTTAGGTGGAGTCATTCTCCACATTTTGTTGCGGTTGTCAGATCAATGTATCACAATCTTTAGTTCCATTATAGATATGTTGGTTCTTTCACCATAGGTCCACATTGTTGTTCTTGTAGGTTAAGTAATTCTATTAAAGTTCCCTATGTTGGAATCAAATATAATTATCAATTAATTTTCTTTAGGTTAGCTAGGTAGTTATATTTGATTCCAACATAGGACTCTTTAATAATAAGAGCAATGGTGAGGTACTAATTTGTGGTAAAGCAACCAACATACTTGTAGTATGATCTGGAGATTGTGATACCTTGATTTGACAACCACAAGAAGAGCGGGTGACGACTCTCCATCCAATTGTAGACCTTGCTTCTTAAATCTTCAGTAGTAAGTCACCCTTGAGCCCTCAATCTATAGAGATGACAAGGTTAATGAATTGTTGACATAGTAGTAGATCGAGGACTTGGGGGTGACTTGCAATTTGAAGATTTAAGTAGAAAGGTCTAGTTGAGTGGAGAGTCATCTCCACTCTTTGTTGTGGTTGTTTGATCAAGGTATCACAATTTTTAGTTCTATTCTACATGTATGTTAATTTCTTCACCATAGATAAGTACCACATAGGGAACTTTACTAGAATTACTTAACTTACATGGACAATGGTGATGTACACTTCTCTATGGCGGTGAAACCAATATAACTGTAGTATGTGATATGGAGAATGTGATACTTTGATTTAACAACTACAACATAGAGTGGAGGATGACTCTCCACCCAACTGGAGACCTTACTAAAATCCTTAGTAGCAGGTCACTCTTGAGCTCCCAATCTACTACTATGTATGTGATTCCTTAGCCTTGTCCTCTCGATTGCTTAATCAAATGAGATGTTCTTTTCATTCTTCCTTTTATTGTATAGAATCCAAGAACTCAATTTTTAGGATTCACTTGAATTTTTTATTATATTTTAGGATTTCTCTATAATTGTTGTTATTCATCTTACCATTTTTAAAAATTATTCAAATGTCCATAATAACTACTTATTATGATCCCCTATAATTATTATATATTCATATAAGTACTTATTATGATTGTTTTAAGAGAATTATTATATTCTTGTTACACTTGAACAGTTGATTGGAAATCTATATGCTTAATTGTCACTGTTGAGTCCTATATCACCATGAGTTGAATTCTTTTCTGCTTTAGGAGTATTAATCCTTGTAGGAATGCTAATGATTCCACTTAGTTGCAATGGTATCTCCTAAATCCCAAAGGTAAGTGGTTTCTTGTTTTTCTCTAGGATTGAGAATGATCCATTGTTGTCCCTTGTTTTTCTCTAGGATTGAGAATCCATTGTTGTTCCTTTTGATCAATCTTAATTTTGTGGTTTTTGAAATGTTTTATAAGATTACCTTGTTTTTCTCTAGGAAAGAGAATCCATTGTTTTGCTAAGATTACCATTGTTGACAAGTGGAGGACTCCCCTAGTTTTAGATGTCGCTTTAAAGTTCCTGAATGTTAGAGCCATAGCCATGAGACGAGTTTGACTACCTTCCTAGCACCCATAATAATCCTTGACAATTCCATTCTTGTTAGCAATGTGCTTGCATTTGCATTATTGCTTGCCTTCATGTTTAGAGCTCACTTATGAAAAGGTAGTTATACCATTATAATTATGTTTTGGGGACTCTTGGTTTATCACTTCATAAAGAGAAAAGTACATCTTACATATGCTTTGTGTATTTTCTGATCCTCCTATGGACTGATCTTACATTTTAAATCTAAAAAATGAGAAAGGTTGAGCTTTGTATGGGTTCCATATACAATTACAAAATATCATCGAAGACGATGCAAATAAATTGATATATAAAGGTTTTTTAGAAATCAACATTTCCAAAAATTTATCCAATCACCTATCAAATATAAACATCATATATTACTAGGGTCCTCCATTATCTCTTACATTTTAATCACAAAACATTTAAATAACTAACAAGTAGAGTAGGATAACAAATTGTTTGATTAGAACAAATCTGAATGAAGTTATTCAACAATCAAGTTTAGTTGAATGCATTCTTTGGAGAAAGAGAGAGTCTACTTCCCCATTTTGCTTTCTTTGAAATATCTGGGGATAAATGATACCCCTACTCAAGTCCCCACATTGGGATTTCTAAGCATCAAGGTTTTAACAATAATCACAGTCTCTTATTTTTTCCCTAGAAAAAAAATCATCATTTCTATTTGTTGTTTGCACTTGCCATATCAAAAGAGAGCATTTTTCTATCCCTATCAAAACCAATTGAAGACATATATAGCTACATAATTATGTTGTCTCACAACATCGAAATTAACAATGCTTAATTGTCTTAGTCTTAGACTTATACATATTTTAGATACACTGTGTTTATATCATCTCTTAACAAGAAAAACAATGCAATGTTAGAGCCATTTAAGGCTATAAAACAACTCTAGGTCCCTAAGATTAGAAACTATGACAACATCAACTATAATTGCAATGAGAAATGTAATTTAATCCATTTTTCTCCATAATACTTTTGAAAAGTTTTAATGGCCTTCCTTTTGCAAAGTTATAGGGTCTAGTACCAAACCTTGCCTTCATTTTAATTGTATGATTTTGAGACAGAGAGAGAACAACGAGGCCCTTGCCTATAAAAAAACCCTAATACTTGATCTTTATTGATAGTCAAATCTATTAGTTGCCTCTCTTTCTTTTGAATCACCCAACTCTACATGGACAATCTCCCCGTTTAGTGTATGTCCTTTAGATAAAGCATTTACCTCCTAATTTTGTTCTATAAATGTGTAAAGAAAATTGACTCAAATAGTTAAGGTGAAGTTGTCCTAGTATATATCTATAGGTGATGTTTTTTCAAACAAATAAAAGACACTTTCACAATAGTAGTCATGGCTATTGTCTCTCACTGTCTATTTTTGTACTAGAAAGTTTCTTTTGATTCTAATGAATATCATTGAAATTGCTTTTTCCTTGGAAAAAAAATTGATTCAAACATGATTGCTATTGCTTTGATGCGGCACCCAAATTCCTTAGGTTAATCTTTAATCCATTCATCCACTTGATCACCATAGAGTTGAATCTGTTTTACATTTTTTTCCATGGCACATTTGAAATGAAGTCTTAATGCCATTTATTTTGCAAAGTGTACCAAGCCTTGCCTTCATCTTAATTGTATGATTTTGAGAGAGAGAAAGAGAGAGGTGATGAATTTCTCGTTAACCACACCCCCTATATAGTCAAGTATGGCACTACTCTTCACTCCTTAAGCTTTGTTTTGCTTATCCAAATTTTCAAGCACTCTTGAAGAGTCTCCAATCCATAATTTTTAAACACTTGTGATTTGCTCCATCTCTAAGTAGACTTGCTTTAATGAGTAGATGTGATAAATTTTGTGGAATAATATTCCAATGTTTGATTCTCTTTCTTGACCATTATGTTTTGTTATTCCTTGATTTTAACATGGTTTTCATGTAGGTTATCCACATATGCAATCAATGAGATACAATCCCTAGTCTATTTGTTGTAATCCATCCTTGTTGCCATATATATTTAGTCTCATGATCTACTGTTTGATTGTGTATATATACCTCTCCATTGAATATATTTTCTAAGACATTCATTTGTGTATTCAATCCAAGGGTCAACACAAACCTAGACTTGCTCATGTATACCATTCCTCTATTAAACTAAAGCCTTCTAGTGGGGGTGGGCACATGTTTTATTGACTTCCTTTGACCTTTGGTCCAATTGATTGTTGATTTTGGGTTTATGTACTTCTAAACCATAATTTATTTACATAAATTTTCTTGAGTGATTACTCCATAAAATTTTGGCTTCTAAGGATTTTTGAAGAAGTTTATGTTCTTTAGGCCCCAATCACCTTCTTTTGGCCTAAATTTTGCCTTTTGCTTAACTAGTGAGTTCTTTATGTTTCTATTTTCCTAGCCCACAAAAGCCTAAACACCTTTTTACAAATCTTCTCCAGTATCCTTAATATATGCTAGTGTATGCCAACAAATTGAGATGGCTTATAGGACTAACTTAATCAAAGTCAACCTGCCCCCTATTGAAAATCATTTGTTTCACCAATTATTTACTCTAGTTTTAAGAGATGGAAGTTAAAGCCATTACTTTAGTTGTTATGAACCAACGCTTTAAAATTGATAAAAATTCAATAAAACCTCCTTTTACAATATATCCATTTCATATTACAATATGAGATTGAGATAAGATGATCCTAATACTAGATCTTCTTGATATATATATATGAGACAAAGGGTTACAATTATGATGAAAGGGTGCAATGAAGGGTTCTAGCCAATGTACTAGAAATGTAATAATTCAATATCTAGGGCTTAATATGAGGTTTTATACATAGCATGAACTTTGTCTAGGGTAACATGGGGCTTTGTCTAGGGCTTGACATGCCCTTCCCCTTTAAACAAGTGTTTTCCTCAACACTTGACTAACCACGAGTGCTTCTGCACGAAGTACTCATCTTTCCATGCCACCTCTTCCACTAGTAGGTTCTTCCATTTGATGCGATACTCTGTAATTGCTCGATTTTTAAGCTACTTAATTCTTGTTTCAATGATTGTGTCTGGCTCTAGTATGATTTTCCCTTCTTCATTGATCTTTGGTAAAATAGTTTGGATTGAGATCTTGTTGTCGATGACCTTTAAGCAAGAAACATGGAAGACTGGATGTACATGAAGATGGAGACAACTCCAATTTATAAGCCATACTTCCAATCCTTTGCAAAACCTTGTAGGGACCATAATATTCGTGTCCTAATTTATTGTCCTTTTGTTGCTCGAGGGACATTTGTTTGTATGGTTGTAGTCTTAGAAATACTTAATCCCCCACTTCAAATTTGCTTTCACTGCGATGTTGATCTGCTTGTAGTTTCATTCTATTTTGTGCCATGACCAAGTTGTCTTTCAATAATTTGAGGAATTCTTGTTGGTTCCCTATGTGGTCCTCCATTGCTTGAACCTTTGTATTATCTTTCAAGGGTGATGTGATGGATGGAGGATGATATCCATAAAGTGCCAGAAATGAGGACATTTTTGACGAAGTATGGAAGGGTGTGTTGTACCACCATTCTGCCAAGGGCAACCACTTGACCCATTGTGTTTGTTTATTGGATGCAAAGCAACAAAGATAACCTTCTAGACATTTATTCACAATCTTAGTTTGCCCATCAGATTGATGGTGGTAAGATGAGCTATGAGCCAAGTAACAAAGATAACCTTCTAGACATTTATTCACAATCTTAGATTGCCCATCAGATTGATGGTGCTAAGATGAGTTATGAGCCAATTGAGTACCCAAACAAGAAAATAATTTAGTCCAAAAATTTCTTGTGAAAATTGGGTCTCCGTCACTTACAATAATTTTGGGGACTCCATGTAGTATTTGAACTGTTTCCATGAATGTTGTGGCAACTGTACTTGCTTTAAAAGGATGACAAAGAGAGCAAAAATGGGCATACTTTGTTAGTCAATCCACTACTACCATTATGACAGTCTTTCCTTCGGATTTGGGTAAAAGTGTAATAAAATTGATTGAAACTTCTTCTCAATGTTGACTTGGTATAGCTAATGGTTGTATGAGACCCGACTTCTTGATTGTCTCTCCCTTATTCTGTGGGCAAAGCAAACATTCAGACATAAACTTTTGAACTTCGATCAATTCATAGACCTGGAGTCTTGATTGTCTCTCCCTTGTTTTGTTGGTAGACCAAACATTCAGACACAAACGTTTGAAGATAATTTTTAAGACCTTTACACATAGCCTCAAGTTTTTCAAAAGCCTTAGTTGCTTCTTTGGTCCAAGGAAATGCTTTCTTATTTAATAATGATGTTAGGGGTGCTGCTATTTGGTCATAGTTCTTGAAAAGCTTGTGGTAATAACTTGTCAATTCTAAGAATAGTTTTTTCAAGGTTTTGGGAATTGACCATTCCCTCAAAGATTTAATTTTGTTAGGGTCCACTTTTACACCTTCCTGAGATACAATATGATCCAAATATTCCACTTCTTGAACCCCAAAGGCACACTTGGAAGACTTTGCATAAAGTTGTTGGTCTTCCAATAGTTGTAATACTCTGTCAACATGTTGTACATGCTCTTCCCAAGATTTGCTATAGATTAGTATGTCATCAAAAAATGCTAACACAAATTTTTTAAGGAAGGGTTTGAAAATAGAATTCATCAAGCTTTGAAGTGTTGAAGGTGCATTAGTAAGTCCAAATGGCATAACCAAAAACTCACAATGACCTTCATGTGTTTTGAAAGATGTTTTAGGAATGTTTTTTTTTTTCATTATGATTTGATGATATCTCGAACGAAGATCCAACTTAGTAAAGAATTTTTCTCCAAGGAATTTATCTAATAATTCATCAATGGCAGTGATAGGAAACTTATCTTTGACGGTAATTTTGTTAAATTGTCTATAATTTGGACACATATGCCATGAACCATCGTTTTTTGTAACCCACACCATTGGTGATGAGAGAATTTTGGTGATGTTGAATGATGCCAGTGTAACATTTTCTGCATCACGCGTTCAATCTCACTTTTTTGTGCATATGGATACCTGTAAGGCCTAATGTTAGGTGATACACTTTTTGGTTGCAAATGAATAGCATGGTCATGATCTTGAGCTGGTGGAAGACCCCCAATCATTTCACCAAATACCTTCGAATGATTGTTGATAATTATTTAGAGCTCTGATGGAGTAGGGGCTATAGATGTTTGAACATCAAGTGAACACAACTGTGCAATTACACATTGGTTTTCCTTTTTGAGTAATTTTTCCATGCCATTAGAGCTTATCACTTTAGAGAGTTTCCCTTATACGTCTAAGATCATTTTCCTTGCCATTTGAGGAAAATCTCATGAAAAGATTTTGAAAATCAAAGGCCACTATTCCTAGTGATTGCAACCATTGTACCCCTAATACAACATCAACACCCCCCATTTGGATGGAAATCATGGGGCTATTTAGAAAATACTCCCCCATGTTGAGCTTAATACTATGGAATTTCCTTGAACAATTTATGGTACCTCCAACTGCAATCACTTCTTGAAACTTTGGTGCGGGATATACAAAGCAATTGAGATCTTTTGCTAATTTGTAATTGATGAAATTATGGGTGTTACTAGAATCAATCAATATTGTTACATTTTTCTTTTTGATGTATCCTTGTATCTTAAGGGTTTGTGGAGTAACGATGCCAGCCAATGCATGGCAAGATATTGTTGGAGTAGTCTCTTCTAGATTTGGATCTTGTGATGATTCCAATTCTTGATCTTTTTCTTCTTCACAGTCCATGTAGAGTAATTTATTCTCACTACATTTATGCCCCTTACTATACCTGTTGTCACAATTGAAACATAGTCCTTTTGCTATTCTTTCATCAATTTGTTAAGGTGTCAACCTTATTGGTTTATGTATGCTATCTTCTTCCTCTTCATAGTGTATGTAGAATAATTTCTTCTGATAACATTTATGCCCTTTACTGTACTAGCTGTCACAATTGAAACATAGTCCTTTTGCTCTTCTTTCATCCATTTGTTGAGGTTTCAACCTTGTTGGTTGAGGTATGGTTGTCTTATGACCCCCAAAACAATATTTGCTTTCAATGCTAGACTTGTGTGTAGCCTTATTTTTGGCATGAATATGATGTGCATTTTGCATAGATTTCAGAATATTTGTAGGATGTTTCAAGAGAAACTCATGTTAATGTTTTCTTTTAATCCACTCATGTAAGCTTCCAATAAGTGTTCGTCACTTATGTTATCCACCCTTGTGGCCAATACTTGGAATTTTGAATTATAATTTTCAATATCATCTAAGTGTTTGATTCTTGTCAATTGACTAAAGTAGTCATGTTGCCAAATTTTCGCGTATTGTGCTTCTAAGTCCTTTGTAAATAAACCCCAAGTGAGACCATTGATATCGTTGGTATGGTTTTATCTCAAAAAAGGTTGCTATGTGAATCCTTTTTTTATCATCCATAATATTATGTAGTTCAAAATATTGCTCTATTTGGTTCACCCAGGTAAAGACCTATGTACCATCAAACTTCTTTAATTCAATTTTGGGAAAGTTGAATTTAGAACCCACACCATAATTAACTTGACTATTGGAGTTAGATTCACTAGTTAAAAATGGATTATTATTGATAGTTTGTTCAACCTGAATACTACCTTTATTTTCATGAGTCTTTTATTTGAAAGATCATTGAAGACATGGACTTTTGCATTTCCTTCATGGAATTTTGTATTTCTTTTTTAATCTCATTCTTATTTTCTTCCATCATATTTTCTATATCATCCATCTTCCTTTACATTTCTTAAATTTTTCTTTGCGAGTTTACCCAATTATTAGAATTGTTACTACAATCCTTAAGTTGTTCCTCCAATTTGGGCACTCTGTTATGTATGTCCTCATTTTCTTCTTGAGTCATAGACAAAACTTATGGAGGTTTAATTGGTGTTGACATCTTTTTGAGACCCATATGGAATAATAATAATAATACTCCTCTATTCTATCTTTATCACAAATTTTGAATCACCAGAAACATATATTCCAATAAAAAGTTGTGCCAATTGTAAATTATGTACTTTTCAAATCCTTAATTTGGAATTTGGAATTATGTATTTATGCAATTTCGGTCTTTTTGAGTTTGAAATTTCTTCTTATAGTATTTTGATATGTTCTCTCGTCTGACCAAAATTGGATGTGCCAAAAAAAAGTTAGTGTAATTTTTTCACATGTTGCTGATTTTTGGCCTTTCCAAGAGAGCAAATTTGTACAACATGTGTCGCACACAATATTTGATATTTAATTTTGAAACTTGTACCAAAAATACTACAGACTATTCTCTTTCCAATGTAACTAGTTTCACTAAATTTGGAGCCTTGATGAAGAAGATACGATGATTTTTTTCTGAAGGCCTATTTGAGACTAGTTAATAGGACTAGAAGCTGAATTTTGTACCACAAATATCTTGATATGTCTTATAAATAACTTCCAAGTTTCAATGTCTGAATCTTTCCATAATTTTTTTTATAGCGTAGATGATAATATTACTTGTTTGGAGAAGAAAAACCCTAGGATCAATGAGCTCTGATACCAAATGTTATGATCCACTGCCTTCAAATTGATAAAAAGTCAATAATTGTAGTCCACTTCGAGGGGGAAACCTCCTTTTACAAGATATCTACTTCAAAATACAATATGAGATGAGATAACATGATCCTAATACTAGATCTTCTTGATATATATATATATATATATATATATATATATATATATATATATATATATATACACGATGAAAGGGTGCACTGAAAGGTTCAAACCGATCTACTAGAAATGAAATAATTCAATATCTAGGGCTTAATATGAGGTTTTATACATAACATGAGGATTTTCCTAGGGTAACATGGGTTTTTTTCTAGGGATTAACATTAGTGAATGGAAGGTGAAGCGGGATGCCTTGTTCATAATTGTTCATTCATCTTGTTACAATATTATTAAATTTTTTGGATTAGATTAGACTTCTATAATTTACTTATACATTGCACAACACCCACAATTTTTGGATTATACGAGACTTATGTAATTTACATATAAGTTTGCGTGATCCTCGGGTTGATAATTTAAAGTGAGTCGGGGAGTTTAGTGTATATCATTGTAACTCTATAGCCCAACACTTTCGGGTGTCATTGTCAAAGTGGTTGTTAAAAATTGCATTAGAATAATCTGAAAATCCTTGTTAAAAACCTCACATATATTAGGTTATAAACAGGTTGCATGCATCAACATAAGGATAAGTTTAAAACTCATGTTTCTAATGCCAGTGAAAAGTGAACTAATGGCCAATTACAAGAAGAAGAATATTTTGAAGACTTTTTAAGACAACATATTGGAGTTTGTCAAAGATTTTGACGTAGGAGAGCACTTTGTTGTAGGAATTTTTAGAAATCCTTTTCACTTTGAGATAAATAGTGAAGTTAGAGAAGAATCACCATTCTTGAACATCATGACAGTGAAAGAAAAATTGATGCTCATCAATTTCCAATTTAAGAAACTGAAAATAAATAAAAATTGAAGAATTTAAATCTTTCTATTTTTTATTTTCATGTGTTGACTATTGAAGACTCAAATACTTTTTATTTTGAGTTTCACGGTCATTGTAGAATGTATGATTACAAAATAGATGCCCCAAAGTTAAGACTCTTTCCTTCTACACTTAAGGTAAGGTGGTTCATGAGCTTCGAGGGAAATGGTATCAATGATTTGGATCGAATCAAGCATATTTTCATTGATGGGTACATAGATTATTGCAAAGCACAAGACACTAGGGGTGAGATATTTTGAATAGTACAAGGAGAAAATGAATCCTTAGATGATTATGAAGGGTTCCAACTCATCTACAAGAGATCTCACTCTTGCACATCAGTTGAAGAGTCCCCTAAATTCACACCCCTCGGAGGTATGAGAGAGGATTTGATGGAAACCTTGAATTGAGCAATCATATGAGGACTCAAAGCAAGTTTTCAAAAACTACTTTAGCATTGCAAACAAAAGAATAGGGGTTGTAGAAATATTACAACAACAACAAATCTCACAAAGTCGAAATTTGTATGTTAGTGGAGGACATGAACACTAATATACTACATTCACTGGTTATGCAATTAAATACCATGTAGAGCAAAAGAAGATATGAAGAAGATGAAAAGACCCTAAATGCAGAAGGAAACATGCGAAGAATGATTGTCCATTAAGCACAATATAGGTTTATGGAATCTGTGAGGAGAATCATCAATCAAACAAATGTCCATCCTAACTTGTCTTAAATGTGGTGTACCAAGGAGTAGAGGAGAACATGGAGTCGTTGTGCTTCAATAATCAAAGAAGGTAAGGACCACCAAGAAAATTCCAACAAGGTATGTTTTATTTACATCCTCAATATTTCAATTCTGCTTATAATAATCATGTGTATACTCCAATTTCGTACCCTGCTAAATAGTGGAATTGACAAATCCAAAATCAAATGCCCACAACGATGACAATATCCTCCTCAACCTCATTGTTTTTCATTTATGTGTCCATAACAATCTTTAGGTCAATGGTCTAATTGTCCATATTCTTGGGGACATCTAGGACAATAACAAGAAACCTTATTGCCACCCCCTACATTTTCTATGTTGATGTTTGGACAACATTGGGAAGACATTCTCCTAGATTAATAATATAATTATTGATTATTAAATAATATATATAATAAGTAATAATAATAATAAATAATTACTTATTATCCAAGAGACGTGTTGGCACTGTATAAATTTTGCAAAATATTTATAAAGCCAGAGCTTTTCGTAGCGCCTAAGACTTCGACCATTTCAGGGCCCGGGTCATTATTATTTCTCGTAAAACATTATTGGGCTCATAGCCCAATCTTTAAGCCTTATGTTTCATGTCAAATCTCCAAACAATGGACATAGATTTGCAGCGAGCACACATTTTCGCAACGAACAAGGTTTAGTGCTCACATTCATTAATTTTTTGAAAGATTTGAAATTAAATTTAATTTTTGGGCTATGCCCAAGTTTTCAAGTATGATGATTGAATTTTCGCAAATAAAATAAAAAAATGGTTTATAAGGCCAATTTTGCCCCTCGGTTTCTTTAGCAGGGTTTTAATTCTTATTTGATAAATAATATTGGGCTTGAGGCCCAATCTCCAAGTCTTCCAACCAATCATCAAAATCAACATATATCTATGTGCTAAGCGCCAAACAATGCAACACATCACAAACCGATCATCGAAATCACCATATATCTACGAGCTAAGCACCAAATAATGCAACACATTTTAGGGCCTCCATAGTCATGAGCTAACAAATTTAATTCAAAGTGCACCTACAAAGTGCAAAAGAGCAAAAATAGGAAATCTGAAACAGAGTGCTTAAATTCCGGTTAATGCTTGGTTTGATGAGGAATGCAAAACAACAAAGAAAACTTTGAAAGAGTCAAGCCAGAAAGAAATAAACATAAAAGCAACAAGCAAATTGTAAGAAAGAAAAAAGCTGATTTCATGATCTCAAGGAGGGAGGAACTAATCTTCTCGGGGAAAAATAACCTCAAGTTATTTTGGAAGAAAAACTTCAAACGAGAAAGAAATAAACTAAAAATAATATCACAACTTATCAATGGTTCGAGTATGTAAAGCAATTTTATGAGCAAGATCTTAAGGTTGACCCCCCTCCCTTCACTACTACTAAGCTCTTCACTGTGCAAGAGGTTGAGGTGGGTATCAAAATGTTGGGGGTTGGAAAAACAAAAGATTTAGTTGAACTCCAAGCAGAATATCTAAAGTGAGGTTCAAAAGCTCTTGCACCTCACATTATGAAATTTTTCAACAACATCATTAAAAAAGGATTCCCTACAGATTGGACAACGAGCCTAGCAATACCGCTTTTCAAGAGTGGGGATGTCAACAATCCCTCCAACTATAGGACCATAATGATAAACCCCTTGTTTGCAAAGTTATTTGGAAGTATGCTAAAAAATATAATCAGCAAGTGGGCGAAAGAAAGCAGGTTTCAGACCTAAACACTCAACAATTGATCATGATATAACTCTAAGACACATCATTGAAAAAGTGTGGGAGAAAAATGAGGAAGCCTTTTGTTGTTTTGTCTATTTCAAAAAAGCTTTTGACATGGTCCCTAGAGATAAGCTTTGGTAGAGAATGGAGGAACTCGGGGTTCCTATGCATCTTAGAGTGGCTGTCCATAGGTTATATGAAGAGGTTAAAGTCAAAATAAGAACATTAACTAGTACCTCCAAAAGTTTTAGGACTGATATTGGGGTCAAGCAAGGGTGCCCATTGTCCCCTACCCTTTTTGGTTTTTATATAGACAAACTTGAAGAGTGGTTAAACTTATAGGAGGGTGATGGTGCTCTTTTGGGTGAGTTTGTGATAAGGCTTTTTTTGTATGCAAATGATTTTATTCTGATTGCTAAATCTGCTCTTGGGTTGCAAGAACTCTTAATCTCCCTTGAGCACTTTTGTAGTATAATGGGAAGGCAAGTCAATACTAGCAAGACGAAAGTGGTAGTTTTCTCTAGCAAAAGAAAACATAATCAACATAAGTTCTACTTTGAAGGCAACACCCTTGAAGAAATTGCAGATTACAAATACCTCGGAATTGACTTTAACAAAAATCTAAGTTTGGAAGGTTACATAAAAAAAGAACTTTGGGGGGTTGGAAAGTGTACTATGCTTTCCAAAATATATGCAAAGAGGCAGAGCTATGGGATTGAAAGACTATGCAAACTCTCTTTGGGCTTTTAGTGATTCCGGTGGTTCTCTATGGTTGTGAAGTATGGGCCAGCAGTACATCTGACTTACAATGGAAGCAAATCAAGAAGATTAAAAAACGCTTGATTACAAACAAGTTTAAAATTAAAAGTTCAATCCCTTATGATATCATGCTTGAGCGAAATGGGGGTTGCTCCTATTGAAGCAGTTGCTATAATGGTGTGTCTCGTAAGATAATAAAAAAAATTTGAGCAAATGGAAGAAGGTCAATGGCCTAAGGTCATCTTCAATGACACATTGTGCAAAAGAAAGAAGATCTGGATGCGATAAAATATTAAATGGTTTAGTAAATGGGATATTCACATGGACAGGTACCCTACGAACAACAAAGAGATAAAGAATTTTGTTATTGATAGGTTTCACAAACGGACTTGGGATAAAAAGCTAGGGAGAAAGAGTTTAACCCCACACATAATCATCATCAAAAAATGTACATAGGGGACAATATATCTTGGAGAGCCAAAGTGCTTATTGCCCAAGTAAGAACGAATTCCCATCAACTCCGTTGTGAAACCAGGCATTGGAAAAGACCAAAGGAAGCTTGGGAATAAAGGGTGTGTATGTTTTGCACCTTCGGAAAAGTGGAAACAAAAAACATTTCATTTTAGAGTGTGAAGCTTTCAAAGACACAAATATGTAAGTATTTTGACAGCTAGCTCTTGGAATAATTTATTCAGTGAGGGGACATTAGATAAATTGGGGGAGCTCATCATCAAGTTTGTGACATCCCTGACCATCAAATTTTTGACGGGAAATGCTACCTATTGATTGTATCTTTTAATTCTCTGCTCTGATACCATTTTGTAACGTCCCCGACCACCCAACAGACCGGACAACGCTACATAGGAAACATCTTTCTTTTCTAATATATATATATATATATATATATATATATATATATATATATATATGATGAAATTTGAAACAAACACAACATTATGTTCATACACATTCATGCAGAAGCGACAATAATACATACATGCAATAAACACAAGCAATTCTGATAACATTATAACACATGTACAAGATACACAACATACAATTAAAAATATAATTGATACTTGTATTTTTATCAGAAGACCACCGATTGCGTGCAGACCTTCCATGAACCTCCCAGCCTTAGACCACGCTGCTTCAAGCTATCAGCAACGAATCACCCCCGAGCTGGGACTAAACTCCACTTATGGCAAATGAATTCTAGACTACGCTGAGGTTACGGGAAACTGCACAATGCAACTGGAAGGATTCTCTCCAAGGAGCCTACTTACGCCCATTGCTTACGGACTTTCATTCCTCACATGCCTGCCCCACCCTGGGAATATGCACTTTCACTGCTCCATAGTCCATCGACTGCTCCACTTCCCTTCCAGGGCTTCAGTGATAGGCTGAATCGGGAATTCTCAAAGCTCCGTAGCTGGTGCTAGACTTCCTCCAGGAGAAATCACTTCCTAGCAAACTCTCTGTCCTGGAGAGAGTTGCTTACAGGCCTGACAACCTGCTTCTTCAACGATGAGCTTGACAACCCGCCTCTTCAATCCACAACAACCAAAATCAGGTAAGGCAAGGGGACGACTCAACATACAGAGGTTCACAATGGCGGAAATGGCTCTGGCTGCGTGCTTGTTCAGTGTGTGCGTGAACTGCACAAGGGATGGCCAGAATCCTCATGATGAGCTTGTGGAGAAACTAAAATGGTCAGGCTGGTCAGAATGCTGAGAACGAGCAAGAAAAATGGTGAGAATGGCCAGCTTGCAGGATCGAGAGAGAGACTCAATGGTGAGAGTGAACTCCTCATGAAGGTGACCAGAATGGTTCGTGGACCCCTCCAACAACGATGGAAATTCCCACATAAATCTGCATGCGTCCTGGGTGACACTTGGCTCTCTAGGAGCACGCTAATTTCCACTT
>JASDQU010949580.1:18123-32432 GCA_032191745.1 Picea mariana | reverse complement strand
ATCATGGAGAATTGAGTGTTTATGTTGTAATTGTTTACATATGGTAAAATGTATTATTACATTATAGTTTTTCATTACTTTGTTTTTATAAGGAGAATTGAGTAATTATATGTTGTACTTGTTTATATGTTTATATATAGTAAAATGTATTATTACATTATAGTTTTTCATTATTTTGTTTTTATAAGGAGAATTGAGTATTTATATTTTACTATAGTACATTTTGACTGTGTCTAATGGTTAAGACTATGTGTTTTCTCCACTATAGTAAAACTTGAGTAGGTCTAATGGTTAAGAGCATGTATTTCTTTCTTGGAAGTTATACGTTCAAATCTAGAGGGGTTAGTGTATGTATACCTTAGTGGACTTTAGTAGCCCTAAAATGGTTGGGAAAAGGAGGTCCCTTGTCCCACAAACAAGGGGGTAAGTTTAATTCTTAATATTTTATATTTCCAAGATGTAATAGTCATATTAGCAATTATTTCAATAAGTGTTAGTTGTATTTGTTGTGTATCATTTTTTTTGGATCTGATGTGTCAACATCCTTCTTTTAAATAGAATTGGTATGATCTATGTAATGCAATTGTGTGATCCTCCACTTATTGGAGAAGAATAAAGTTTGGCTTCTCTAGTTTTAATTACTTGTTTTATTGATTTAATGTTATTATCAATAGTATTCTTTTTTTTAATTCATCAAATTGATATCATACTCAGTTCTAGGTGTTTTTGTTGCATCTTGTTACTCTTTGAAAATGCCAACAACCACATCATGTGGCAACAAGTACCATAGTGTGATGACAAGAATTGATGCCTAGTGTATCAAGATGAAGATTGTTTTCTACTCTCAAGAATTATGACAGTTAGTTGAAAATGGCTTCCACTCACTCAAGTTGAGAAGAATGTGTTGAAAAAGAAGATGAAGAAAGACACCAAATCTCTTTAGAATATAAAAACTATGGTGGAAGACTCTATTTTCCGAATGAAAATCAAAATAGGGATGAGAGACTTTGCAAACTACATACCGAGGCAAAAAAGGTAAAACTTCTCAAGCTACAATTATTAAGATATTGAAAATTCATAAATGAAGTATTTTGAGTCTATGGAATATTTCTTTAGAAACATTATGAGGTTGGTTAATATAATTAGAAATAATGGAGAAACTCGTGATGATCAACCAATCATTGAAACAGTCTTGGGAAGTCTTTCTCCCATATTTGATCCTATTGTTATAGAAATAGATTCAAGTCAAACAATTTAACTCAAATGTCTCTTCTTAAGCTGATGGTTTCCTTGTAGAATTGCCACCTCTTATGAGTAAGATTTTAGATCTTAGGTTCCAATTAGAGGTAGAGGAAAATCATCTAGCAATAGAGGTGTTTCTATAAGTGGTGGAAGTGGAAGATTCAATAGTAGACATGGAGGAGAAAATACTTTTTTAGAATAATATCCAAGGTTTGGACGTTATTCATATGAATGCAAAAGAAAACTTTATGATAAGGATAAAAGAAATGCAAATTTCATTAAGAGATATGAAAATGAAAGTGAAAAGAATGAAAATCCATTTATGAACTGCATTTTAGTAGAATAAAGCAATAAAGTTGTATAATAATTAGATAGTGGTTGTAGAAACCAATGAGTGAAAACGAATAAATGTTTCCTATCATTGATGAATTAATAAAATTGTGAAGAGAATTGGAAATAACAATAAAGTACAAGGCATGGGTAAATGAGTTGTCTTTATTTGCACCAACCAAAGTGATAAGAAACAAACCCAAGATGTATATTACATCCCTAGATTTAAACATTTAACCTTATTATTATTGGTGACTTAGTTGAGAAGGGATATATTGTCAACTTTGAGAATGGAGAATGCATTATTTTTTATAGAAATAGTAGTGATAGTTAAATTGCATACAAAATGAAAAAACAAGAATGTTTTCTTGAATTGTGAAGGATAAATTTCCGAGTGCATTCGAAGTTGACACAATAGACAAATATTTCAACAATAGGATCAATTTTCGTAAATATTTCACTGGAAAATGGGAAAGGTTTGTAAGTTTTTCATTCTAATATCTTTGTGCAATAAGAATAATTATACCTTTCCTCGTGTATGTGTCCTTAACACATTGTCATGGTTTTACCATGTAAATTTGTGTCATGTTGAATGTGTGGTCAGTTTTTAAGATGGCTTGACATTGGAACAAGAAAGGCAAAATGGAGCATGGGGGGCGGTATGACGGAGAAGCTTCGAGTTCCCAGGGTCCAACAACCAATACATGTGAGGAAAGAGAGCCTTGGGAGGTGGGAAATGGATTTTAGAATATGTTTTTTGAGGAGGAAAAGAAGGAATCCAAGGAAGTGGAAGACAAATTTCAAGAGCAAAGATTGGACATCGTAGATAGAGAAGTGTCAAAGAAGGTGGAGGACTAGGTAGAGGATCCATTTTTCTCCATAAAAAGAGAAACAATTTACTTTGAGATAGTTGAGATGTATTGGATTGTGAAGGCCATGGTGGGACAGACTCTATACAAAACTTGAAGGGAGTAGGTGGATATTCTTCATGCAATTCTCATCATGGAGGGGAAATTTGAGTTGTTCTATAAGTCATAGTATAGTATCAAGCTTAAGGTGTCCACAGCCTCTCAGAAATCAAAGCAATAGGAGGAAAAGCAATGATCCCCAAGCCTTCCAGGTTTGGTGAGATGTCCAATTGACTTGGACGAGGAGCAAAAGGGTGAAGGGGCTAGATAGTAAGTGTGGCACCAAGGAAAGCAACGTGAAATGATTGCAGAAGGTCCCAAGCTAATGGGTTCATTGAATTATAGTTTCTAGATGTCATTTTATTTTTCTCCAAGCTGAATATAGTAGTGATACTAGGTCATTGTCTTTGGTTTTAACTCAATTAGTTTAAAGCCATACATTTTCATGTTTAAAAATATGAACATAGCTATGTTTTTTGTTGTAACTATTGTAACATTTTGTGCATATAATAGAGTTTCTTAATGTTTTTAGCTTTAAAGAAATTAATATTACTTTATTTATAAATTGTAAAATGATTTCTCCCTTTAATTATAATTTATGTTAATTTATATTTTAATCAACTAGATTTACATTTAGATTATTAATTTTTAATATATATTTGTTTTAAACATATATAATTACATACAATTAAAGAAAATCTAAAAAATTAATTATTGAATTTTTAATCCTTCCTTATTTGTAGTAGTTAGAGTTTTAATATCACAACAAAATGTACAATTGCAATCCATTTATGGTCATGGATTATAGTCATCTCTTCATTACATTTACATTCATGTTTTGGGATAAAATAAGAGGTATTACAAATGTGCAATGAAGAACATATTTTCAATAAGAAATATGACAATTAAACAAAAATTGATAATGAATAAAGGATAAATTTATTTATAAAAAACAATCACATTTTGCAAATGTACAAAAATACAACAAATAATGTGAAAAAGAAAATGCAATTTTTTCTTACCAAATAAGTTATCTAAATTAATAATGTTTATGAGTACATGATGAATGGATAAAATCCAAACAATGAATATGTAAACTTGTACATGGAAATATGATAAAAGAACACATCATAAACTACAGAAAGAGAAGGACAAAATAATGGGGGATATGACTCCACAAAAGGGGAATGACAAGGGTATTAGGGGTTAATGGAAGAACACTATTATTTTAATGATATCCTATAATTAAACTTAAACTTATCTTTGTTAATCCTTTTCTTTATGTATCTTAAGTCCTTTTAACATTGGAATTGGTGGTTAAGAGAGATATGTGTACTTCTCATGAATAATTATGAATGTAATAGTATCGTTGTAATAGAATTATGGAAATGGATGTTATGAAACTATGCGAAAATTATGCCTATGTGTAAGGAAAATTATTGTCATTGAGTAAACTTAATTACAGTTGAGAATGCATGGAATCCTAGTAATCATATTTCATGGATAGTTTATGTTGGATCCCTTGAGAGAAGTGGGATAGCCTAACAAACTATGAGGTAGAGAAGGTGATCGCGTTCCTTGGTTTGTGTAGGCTGAAGGGAAAGAGGGATTTTTTGTTGGGATACTTATAGGATCTAACTAAATATGAACTATGACTATGTGTATGGGAAATGGTTTTCATTGAGGAATCTTTATTATAGTTAATAATCCCTGGAGTCCCCTATAGTGATATTTCCTTCTCAATATGTGCTAGAGCCCTAGAGGGAAGTGGGATAGCATGAGGGACTATGTGGAAAAAGAGGTGATATCATTCCTTGGATTGTGAAGGTTGATGGGAAAATAAAGCTAGTAGATTGTGATAGTTGTAAGAGCTTATATGTTGTAAATTCTTGAAATTGGGCTATGTGAGAGAATTAGAGATTGCCATAGGTAATTTCATCCTTGTGGGTTCATAGCCTTATATTGGGGATGGCCTTGTTGTAGAGATATTAAGTGTAAAAGAGATCCTATGGTTGGGTCAAACATCCTTTGTCTATAGTCAATTGGTGGTTAGATTCCTCGAAAGAAAACTATTGCTAATTTAATTCTATTTATGTTGAAATAATATTGTTTATGTGATGGATTGAATTGGTTTTGATATTGTTAAATTTTGTTTCATGTTTAATCCTGCATATGTAAATATGGTGACATTATCCTTTGATTGGTTAATTGTCATGTCTACATACATTAATTAATTAATAGTAGGATGGAGAGGTGATCAGTATCAGAGCTATAGAATGTTGATCTAGGCCTAATTAGATGGCTTTGTATGAGATACATTTTTATCAGAGAAAGACTTTGTTGAAAATGTGTGTTTTAAAGAAGTACCCCATATCCTCAAGAAAGGACAATGGTTGTTGGGATATTATAGAGTGTTATCAGAGATAAATTCAAATAACTTGGTGTGGTTATGGTGTACCCTACATACTTAATAGTTATAAAGGGTATTGGGTATTTTTCATTTACTATTATTATTTATATGCAAGGCATAAATCTTACTTTCCTTGTTCCTATCCTTGTAGTCTATGTTCAATGCCATATAATAATGGTCATAAGGAGTAAGGACAATATTATTTTATTATCATTGTCACTATTAAGTGTTACACCTAATTTGTATACAATTTTCCAATCCCTTTTATTTATTTATCACATACCAATACAAAATAATTTTAGGTTCATTTTCACATAAACAACATTGGAGTTCTAAATTTTCCTAACATTTATAGATACTTTCGTGTGTTACCCTACCGCATAAATTTATAATTCTCCTTTTTGTGAGCGCTTTGATCTTTAATAAAAATTTATTTCTACAAAGGTCTAAATTGAAAACCAAGAGTACTAAATATTATCTCTTTCACTTCAATTCTAAACTCACTAAAGCTAAGGCTTCTTATTTCAGCAATAGGGATAATTATAGAGAAGAAAATTTCAATTTCTATAACTTGATCTTGCAAGACTTACACATTTCCATTCACAGCTCCATTTTAAATTTACTTTCTAACAAATTGGGTGAAATTCAAAACCAATATACAAAGATAAATATAGCAATTCTAGAATTTATTGGATGGTCCATAGGAATTGTAGGAATGAATGTTTCGCTGAAAACTACCCACTTGAAACCACTAAATATATATTTTGCCATCAAAAACCATCAATGAATACCATTAACATGGGCCAAAACAAGGTTCCACTTGTTCTTTATTTCCTTTACAACCATTCCATATGCATATATGTATACATGCATGTATATTTCTTCTTGTAGACAAGGTCTATGAGTAAAGCTTAAGATGCATATATTTTATTGAGGAAGAAGCATTCAAAGTATGATTTCTTATATACACAATGTAAATTCTTTTAATGTTTTCTTCTAATGTCTTTCTACATCAACCACAATTCCTTGTCAAATAAAAATAAAAATAAAAAAACAAGTTATATATATATATATATATATATATATATATATATATATAAACATTTTAGCTATCAAAAAAGTTAGAATAAAACATCAAAAATATTATTCATACAAAATAAATAATATCAAGTTAAACTAAAAAATTGTTAGATGTATATATGCATAATATGGAAAATCATATAATAATTCAATTCCATCAATTGAGGTTGCAAAGCTGACTTATAAATTACAATATTCAATAAAACCACATGCAATAAACACCTTCTAACAACATAGCTATTAAACATATCAATAAAAAACCTAAAAGTATTCACAAAATTATATTACATAAAATATTCACAAAATTATGTTATTCAAATTAATATTTTAAAAAAATTAATCCATTAAAAATACCTTTTAATAATCACTAAAAATCTATGATACTATATAATAATAACATATCCATAATACCACATCCATATGATACCCTATCATAGAAGACAACTTCATTTCTTAACATCATACCAAATATATTTTCCATGGATGTTAAAAACCAAGAATTAAATGCCAAATTATAAAATCCCTATTTCAATGAAATATATCTAAAACAACCTAACACCAATTCTTATCTTAAACAACTTCAAATGACTTAAGGAAAGCATGCAAGATTACGGAAACCATGCAAGACTAAGTCATACGAAATGCAAGTTATCTTTAGATTTCTTAGAATCGGTGAAAGAGTAAAGTAGAATGGGTTTTTGACCAAGCATCTCATAAGCATGGATGATTTTAAGGATGAAAATTTGTTTTAAAATGTAGAAACCTTGGTGAATCTTACTAATCATTCATATGCCAACTATAAATTTGTTTAAAATTTGGACAAATCATTTTAAAATAGTGAATCTCATTTTTGGAAAAACCATGAAAAATTAGTCCATGAACGAAATTTAACCCCTAAAATCATACATACTCATAAGATAGACATGCTTCTAAAAATTTAATCCCTTAAAAATAATAAAAAGATTCCATATACACATTTTCCCAAAATTTCTATGCGAATAAAATATTCTATAAATAAAATAATAGTGTATTTAACATATCCAATATTATACATTCAACAATCTAAACAATGTACAACTTATCTTTAATTTTAATTTTATGGATTAATGGAAAAAAAATATCATATATATATATATATATAAGAATCATGTACTAATTAATAGTATTTTATAAATCATAATCTTCTCACCAATTAACTAAATATTAATTTAATAATTCAACTTTTAAAACACTAATCAAAACCAACACTCGAAACAAAGTGAGAACAAACCTTTTAAGGAAAAGATATATAGATATCATTGTTATTATTGGAGATCATCGTAATAATATAATACTTAGGGAGAAATTATGTAGTGCTTGTTGGAAAATGTGAGTTCATTAAAAATTAATTATAGTACAAATCAATTGTAGAAAAATAATAGAAATTAAAAATAACATAAACATATTTAACATGATACAAATTTACATGGTAAAACCCTCACAATGTGTCAAGGAAAAAGGTATTGATATTCTTATTGCTCAAATAGATTACAACAATGGGATTACAAAGTTTGGGCATTTTCTCTTTAGGGAAAACTTGTCAATTTGCCTCTAAGAGATACACAAATATATATATCATCTTCAACATAACTACCACAATAACATGAGCTACCACTGGTTAAGAAAATGCTACTATTACATGAACTACCACTGTTCACCAATTTTGTTTGTTGTCACAATTTCGAGAATCTCTATATTGACGACAATTTACATGATACCTTGCCGAGGCACATTCATCACATTTTTTGTAGGCCAAGCCAAACACCACCACAACTACTCTAACGATACTGATTTTGTGAACATGTCTTCATAATGGACTTTCTTAAGAGATACTCCATATAGGTCCACCTTTGATAGATAAGGCTAGAAAGCATGCAACAAGAATCATATATATAGGAGGACACCTAAAAATGAAAAAAAAAAAGAAGCAAGTGAGGACAAAAAATGACGCAACAAGTAGGAGAAGGATTTTTGTGATTGTGCCAAGTTTAGGGTAGGGAACAATGGAACAACTTGTACTTCATTAGTGATATGGAGCATGGAACAAGACTTCTAGGAGACAAGCTTGTTGAAGCTTCTTTGGTTGGTTTGTACAAGGATGTTGGGTAGCTTGGCATGAGGCTACTTTCCCTTGGTTTCTTTGTATTTCTGTAATTGGTTTGCACACAAATGGATACAACACCTCCATTGTTTGATGTAAACATTTTCTATATAATAGAGTGTTTAGGCACCTGGCTTGGGTGGTGTAATATCCCTAGGCTGAACCCAATTGTAATGTAAATGAAAATGCACTTAATCTAGTGAGTTGTTTGATATATTTTGTATGCACCTTTCATGGCATAGTGCACATAGGTACTGCGCAATGAAATGATGAAGTGTGCACATTCCACGATACCACACACATCATCTTAAGCGCGCGTGATATTGAGGCCACCGAGCCTTTATGTATTTTCTATGTTTTATAGGCTGGTGAGCCAGTTATTATAAGCTAAGTTGCTTATGTTTTGATTAGGCTGAAGAGCCTAGATGCTAAAGGCCAGTGCACCTATTTTTGAATATGTCTCATGATTAATATAAAATACATCGCTGCGTGCAGACCAACCACGATAAAAGAGATGGGGAACTAAACTCCACTAGTTAGGGAAAGGGAGGACTAAACGTTAAGGAGAAGAGCTAAGCTATGTATCTTAAGCCAAAAAAGAATATTATATTAATACTTCTTTAAATCATAAAGTATGGGTAATTATTTTATCCTAAGTTCTAAAGTTGGGGATAAGTGGGCCAAAGTAGCTCCCAACATGACAATCGTTAGGTTGGGTACATGCATACATATTGTTGGGACTTAGTTCATTTTTTATCATCTTTTCCATCATTCTCTCCATCATTCCTTCCATCATTCAGTCATCCAGTCAATCATCCAGAAGCATGCACACAACCATTGAGTTATCCTTCGTATTTTCATGACTATACCTGAACCTGTATCCATAGCCATTTTGTGTCGATGTACCTGGTTAGCTTGGGAGATGGAATGAAGTAGTGGGTTGTTAGGCACGTGGGATATTGAAGAGGCGGGTTGTCAGGCCCATGAGCAATTCTCTGGGTGAGAGAATTGTTGGGAATTGATTTCCTGAAGGTACTAAAATGTAGCTATGTGGCTCTAAGACTTCTTGTCTGGCCTGTTGCTAAATCCCTGGAAGAGAGGTGGGGCAGCTAAAGGATTGTTGAGAAGAGAAGGGCCACACTTCCTGGGGTGGGACAGACATGTGGGGAATGAGGGACTGTAGGATGTTAGTTGAGGGAGAACTTGTGGTAGAGTCTTTCCTGTTGTCTATGAGCCATTATCTTGGTTAGGAATCCCTTTACCTGGGTGGATTTTAGTCCCAGCTTGGGGGTGACCCACTGTTGAGAGTGATGAACAGTGTGGTCTAAGGCTAGGAGATTCATGGAAAGTCAGCACATAGTTGGTGATATGATTACAATGATAAGTGTTAAATGTGTGATAAAATTACATGCTGCATTGTTATTTACGTGTTTATTTTATGGGTTTATCTCATGTGTGTTTATAACTGTCTGAATGTTTATGAGTATCTCCTGTATATGTTGCATGTCTATGTTTACTGTTATTTCAGTGTGAATTCATGTATTTATGTAATGTATTTGTCTATTACATTTTATATATAAAGCTTTTGCAAGAGTGTTGTGTATGTTTTAAATGCATGCAGTTAGAAAAATTTATGTGGCATAGCTCAGTTGGATGTTGGGTATGTTACGGTATGTTTTGTAGTGAGAGAACAAAAAAGTTCTCTGGCGTACCATGGCCTGACCTGGGTGGCCGAGGACGTTACAACATCGTATCGAAGCTTCAGTTTTCAACACTAAGCCTGGATGGGTCGAGCAAGTTGAGTTGAAGCAAAATGTTACAACATGGCCAAATTTTGAAAATGGCCAAATATCAGTTTGTGGAGCGTCCATAGTAAAAAGTAACAACAATGGTGCGGAATTGGAAAAAAAACCCAAATTTTGTTGTTAAATTCATGAGAAAATGGAGAAATTTGGCCAAGTGGTGAGATATTATTGATTTAATATCTGTTCTAACAAATTTAGACCTGGAATTGGTCGAATTTGAAGTTACAATGAAGCCATTACAGATGGAGCGAGTTTTGTAATTAAAATTCTGAATTCGTGAATTGAGTATAGGAAAACACGTTCCAGAAATGTCAACCCACAACGATTTCTTTTTACAGAGGTTGAACTAGTGTTATGAGGGTGAAATTGAAAAAATTTCATAGTTGTAGAATGTCTATAGAAGAAATGGGGAAAAACTTAAGCAAAAGCCTCAATTTATACAACGGATTTCACGAGGAATTCATGCGCATAAAAATGAATGTGCACATGTCGGCACACTAAAAATGCATGATGCGCAGTAAAAGCTGGTGATAGGTAAAATTCAACACTGCACGGCAAGAGAATGGTGTGCTGGTGCGCGCGCTAAATTTTGGTGCCGCGCAGAAAAATGTTAGTGTGCTAGTGTGCATACTAAATTTTGGTGACGCGTAGAAAAATGTTGTTGTGCGGGTGCGCGCGCTAAATTTTGGTACCGAGTGGAAAAATGATGGTGTGCGGGTGTGCGCGGTATTTTTTGGCGTCGCGCAGTGTTCACACGCATAAGAATCTGTGCGCAATCTACAAACACATAATCATGACGTGTATAGTGTGCGCAATGTTGGTAGAGCGCAGAGGAGTTTTATTGGTACATGCACAGTATGAGTATAAGTTATCACGCGGTAGTATAGTAAATGATGTACGTAGACTATAGGTGTGCGGTGGAGCGTACTAAACTTTGAAATGGTGCAGTGCATAGAGTGAACTGTGCACGGAACATCAATGCATGATACAAAAAATGTGCATGGTGGATCTTTCTAATGGTGTAAACTGTTCATCAAACAAAGCTTTTATGAGAAAGTTATAGCTTAAACAGTGAAGGGTAAGTTTTAAGACCCAACTAGCTTCAAGGAGCCATAACTTTCTTCTCCGGAATCAGATTGAGGTGCAAGAGAAGTCAATGGAAAGATATTGAAGAATAGAAGACATTATCATATATGAATTAAAATTTTGGGCATGTTAAAGATGTTTAAAATGGAAAAGAAGGTACCTGTAGCATTCGAGGCCAAAAACACAAATTGGCCTAGAACTTCAGTAGGTTGTGACTAACAACCAAGAATCTGGAATGAGGTGAAACTTGGATAGGATGTCCATAATATGTATATGAAGAAACAAAATTGAGCTCCTATGAAATATCCAATGGATTAGGTGCAAAAATGCATAATTACAGCGTAGAGTTGCACCAAGTTGAAAAATGAACAGAAAAAAATAATGGGCAATTTCTAAATAGCCATAACGTTCTGCTCAAGACTCGGAATTGAGCATGGGAGAAAGCATTGGAAAGGTATTGGATAGTGGAATCTAAATATACACCCAGAAAATTGATCAGAGCATGGAATTTTCCAGGAAATCAGAAGAAAGAATTATGATATGTATTATTGAACCAGAATGGTTCATATTTTCATGAAATTGTTGAAACAGTTAGTCTAACAAAGTTTCGTTGGCTGCACATTTTGCAGAGTTAACAACAAATAGATTAGATCAAGATCAGTGTAGAGTCCATAGTAATGGAAGAGGCATAGGGGACTTATAGCTAGGAATATGAGGTCAGAGGGATGGATGTCCATTTGGGCATTGAAGGAACAAACTCCAATGGACATGGAGAAAAAAGGGATGAAAACATGAATATGGTAGAGACCATTAAAAATTTTCAGAAGGACATCCAAATCCATAATTCTAATAATAAAAGGATTATGAGAGCCAATGATCAACAGGATGACTTCAATGTGAAGTTAATTCAGAGCTTGAACATAATAGAAAAGAAATTGGATAAGGAGAGTGGCTCAAGAAAATATGGAAGTCACAGGCCTTCTGATAAGAAAATAAGAGCAAGGAGTGTTAGCAGACATCACCACGACTCCTCAAGGCATTCTAATAAGAGATCACAGAACAACTCAAGTCCATCCTCTGCCAGGAAGCACAAGAGTTTCGGGGTGGATGAACTACAATGAGAAATGAACAAAATAAAACCTCTTACATTTGATGGTGAACACAAGAAGGATGAAGATGAAGAAACATGGTTGTTGGTCATGAGAAAGTATTTTCAGTTGCATAATTATTCTTCTCATGCAAAAGGTATAATTGCCATCTATCAACTCAAGGGAAAGGAATCCATGTGGTGGGATCAGCTTGTGCAGGTGCAACACATTAAAGAGAAAAGTGTTACTTGGAGGGAATTCAAGAAGTATTTTGAGAAGAAATACTTGACTAAGAGATATTATGACAAGAAAATGAAAGAGTTCTTTGAACTCAAACTTGAGAGTATGACAATAGATGAATATGAAAGAAGGTTTTTACAACTACTGAAGTATGCTTCTTTCATCAAGGATGAGACAGTGAAAATTCAAAGGTATTTGAGTGGATTTCCCTCATTTATCAGTGAAAAAATATAGTATGATGATCCAAATACATTGGAGGAGACCATAAGGCGAGCTAAATGCCTATATGATCAACATAAAGTAAGGCCAAATTTCCCAAAATCTTGGGAAGACAAAAAAAAATTCAAGGCGGATCAGAGGAAGAAGGGATCTAAGACACCATTCTTCAAAAATAATCCTCAGGGACAGCCAACTCCTAGAGAGCCCAGAGCGATTGAGGTAGGAGGTCAAAGGCCAAGGCATCCGCATATTCAATGTTGGGGTTGTAAAGGAGATCATATGTTCAGAGATTGTCCTCATAGAGGTGAAAAAGGGAGAACTGTTCACAATGTACAACAAGCTGAAATAGTGGAGGACATGGGCATAAATGTACCAAGGATCTATGCAACCCTGGACAACAAGCAAGCAAAGTATCATTCACATATGATTGAAGTGGAAGGTATGATTAACAACCAAACCATTGTTATTTTAATTGGTTCAGGAGCTAGTCATAGTTATATAGATCCTAAGATGGTGGAAAGTTTGCATTTTCCAAGAAGCAAGCATGGAAAATCTTTGTTGGTGCAGCTGGCTACCAGAGCCAAAATAAAAGTTAATGAGATGGTTAAGTCATGTCTTATGGACATGAATGGATTGAACACCAAGGCATGTTTGAACATCTTTCCTTTAGGTTCCTATGATTGTCTAATTGGAATGGATTGGTTGGACCAACATCATGCCATACTAAACTGTCATAACAATGCATTTACTTGCTTGGATGAGGAAGGGAACTTAAGGAAAACACAGGGGATTCCCAAGGCAGTAACCATCAGAGATATTTCAGCATTGCAATTGAAGAAATGTTACAGGAAAGGTTGTCAAATATTTGCATCACATATGGAAGAGACACCTAAATATAAGGTTCCAAATTTGGAAGATCATGCAGTCTTGGAAGAATTTGAATATGTGTTCAAGGAGGTACCAGCACTACTCCCAAAGAGAGATATTGATTTCTATATAAATTTAATGCTTGGAGTAGCTCCAGTGTCAAAGACTCCTTACAAAATGAGTACACCAGAGTTGAAGGAGTTGCAAATAAAGCTTGAAGAACTTATGAAGAAGGGTTATATACACCCAAGTGTGTCACCTTGGGGTGCCCCAATCTTGTTCCTGAAGAAGAAATATGGGACATTAAGATTGTGCATTGATTTCAGATAGTTGAATAAGGTGACTGTTAAAAACAAGTATCGTCTCCCAAGGATTGCTGATCTTTTTGATCAATTGAATGATGCAAATATCTTTTCAAAGATAGATCCCAGGTTAGGATACCATCAGGTAAGGGTTAAAGAGGAAGATATCAGCAAGACATCCTTCAGAACAAGGTATGGTCATTATGAGTTCACAGTGGTGCCATTTGGGTTGTCAAATGCACCACTTGTTTTCATGTGCTTAATGAATGGTGTTTTTCAAGAATATTTAGATAAGTTTGTCATTGTGTTTTTGGATGACATTCTTATATACTCTAAGTTAGAAGAAGAGCATGGACATCATTTGAGGATGGTGTTGCAAGTATTAAGAGAGCATCAGTTGTATGCCAAGTTGAGAACGTGCTCATTTTATCAAAAGAAAATTCATTATTAGGGGCATATCATTTCAAAGGATGGGATAGCAATCGATCCTCAAAAGATAGAAGCCATTAGAGAATGGTCAATACCAAAGAATGTTATAGAGTTCAGATCATTCATGGGATTTGCAGGATACTATAGGAGATTTATGGAAGGA
>JASDQU010949580.1:6098-17610 GCA_032191745.1 Picea mariana | reverse complement strand
CGGTGGAGCGTACTAAACTTTGAAATGGTGCAGTGCATAGAGTGAACTGTGTAGGGAACATCAATGCATGATACAAAAAATGTGCATGGTGGATCTTTCTAATGGTGTAAACTATTCATCAAACAAAGCTTTTATGAGAAAGTTATAGCTTAAACAGTGAAGGGTAAGTTTTAAGACCCAACTAACTTCAAGGAGCCATAACTTTCTTCTTCGGAATTAGATTGAGGTGCAAGAGAAATCAATGGACAGCTATTGAAGAATAGAAGACATTCTCATAGATGAATTAAAATTTTGGGCATGTTAAAGATATTTAAAATGGAAAAGAAGGCACCTGTAGCATTCGAGGCCAAAAACACAAATTGGCCTAGAACTTCAGTAGGTTGTGACTAACAACCAAGAATCTGGAATGAGGTGAAACTTGGATAGGATGTCCATAATATGTATATGAAGAAACAAAATTGAGCTCCTATGAAATATCCAATGGATTAGGTGCAAAAATGCATAATTACAACATAGAGTTGCACCAAGTTGAAAAATGAACAGAAAAAAATAATGGGCAATTTCTAAATAGCCATAATGTTCTGCTCAAGACTCGGAATTGAGCATGGGAGAAAGCATTAGAAAGGTATTGGATAGTGGAATCTAAATATCCACCCAGAAAATTGATCAGAGCATGGAATTTTCCAGGAAATCAGAAGAAAGAATTATGATATGTATTATTGAACCAGAATGGTTCATATTTTCATGAAATTGTTGAAACAGTTAGTCTAACAAAGTTACATTGGCTGCACATTTTGCAGAGTTAACAACAAATAGATTAGATCAAGATCAGTGCAGAGTCCATAGTAATGGAAGAGGCATAGGGGACTTATAGCTAGGAATATGAGGTCAGAGGGATGGATGTCCATTTGGGCATTGAAGGAACAAACTCCAATGGACATGGAGAAGGAAGGGATGAAAACATGAATATGGTAGAGACCATTAAAAATTTTCAGAAGGACATCCAAATCCATAAATCTAATAATAAAAGGATTATGAGAGCCAATGATCAACAGGATGACTTCAATGTGAAGTTAATGCAGAGCTTGAACAGAATAGAAAAGAAATTGGATAAGGAGAGTGGCTCAAGAAAATATGGAAGTCACAGGCCTTCTGATAAGAAAATAAGAGCAAGGAGTGTTAGCAGACATCACCACGACTCCTCGAGGCATTCTAATAAGAGATCACAGAACAACTCAAGTCCATACCCTGCCAGGATGCACAAGAGTTTCGGGGTGGATGAACTACAATGAGAAATGAACAAAATCAAACCTCGTACATTTGATGGTGAACACAAGAAGGATGAAGATGCAGAAACATGGTTGTTGGGCATGAGAAAGTATTTTCAGTTGCATAATTATTCTTCTCATGCAAAAGGTATAATTGCCATCTATCAACTCAAGGGAAAGGCATCCATGTGGTGGGATCAGCTTGTGCAAGTGCAGCACATTAAAGAGAAAAGTGTTACTTGGAGAGAATTCAAGAAGTATTTTGAGAAGAAATACTTGACTAAGAGATATTATGACAAGAAAATGAAAGAGTTCTTTGAACTCAAACTTGAGAGTATGACAATAGATGAATATGAAAGAAGGTTTTTACAACTACTCAAGTATGCTTCTTTCATCAAGGATGAGACAGTGAAAATTCAAAGGTAATTGAGTGGATTTCTCTCATTTATCAGTGACAAAATATAGTATGATGATCCAAATACATTGGAGGAGACCATAAGGCGAGCTAAATGCCTATATGATCAACATAAAGTAAGGCCAACTTTCCCAAAATCTTGGGAAGACAAAAAGAAATTCAAGGTGGATCAGAGGAAGAAGGGATCTAAGAGACCATTCTTCAGAAATAATCCTCAGGGACAACCAACTCCTAGAGAGCCTAGAGCGATTGAGGTAGGAGGTCAAAGGCCAAGGCATCCGGATATTCAATGTTGGGGTTGTAAAGGAGATCATATGTTCAGAGATTGTCCTCATAGAGGTGAAAAAGGGAGAATTGTTCACAATGTACAACAAGATGAAACAGTGGAGGACATGGGCATAAATGTACCAAGGATCTATGCAACCCTAGACAACAAGCAAGCAGAGTATCATTCACATATGATTGAAGTGGAAGGTATGATTAACAACCAAACCATTGTTATTTTAATTGATTCGGGAGCTAGTCATAGTTATATAGATCCTAAGATGGTGGAAAGTTTGCATTTGCCAAGAAGCAAGCATGGAAAATCTTTGTTGGTGCAGCTGGCTACCAAAGCCAAAATAAAAGTTAATGAGATGGTTAAGTCATGTCTTATGGACATGAATGGATTGAACACCAAGGCATGTTTGAACATCTTTCCTTTAGGTTCCTATGATTGTCTAATTGGAATGGATTGGTTGGACCAACATCATGCCATACTAAACTGTCATAACAATGCATTTACTTGCTTGGATGAGGAAGGGAACTTAAGGAAAGCGCAGGGGATTCCCAGGGCAGTAACCATCAGAGATATTTCAACATTGCAGTTGAAGAAATGTTACAGGAAAGGTTGTCAAATATTTGCATCACATATGGAAGAGACACCTAAATATAAGGTTCCAAATTTGGAAGATCATGTAGTCTTGGAAGAATTTGAATATGTGTTCAAGGAGGCACTAGCACTACTCCCAAAGAGAGATATTGATTTCTATATAAATTTAATGCTTGGAGTAGCTCCAGTGTCAAAGACTCCTTACAAAATGAGTACACCAGAGTTGAAGGAGTTGCAAATATAGCTTGAAGAACTTATGAAGAAGGGTTATATACACCCAAGTGTGTCACCTTGGGGTTCCCCAATCTTGTTCATGAAGAAGAAAGATGGGACATTAAGATTGTGCATTGATTTCAGATAGTTGAATAAGGTGACTGTTAAAAACAAGTATCCTCTCCCAAGGATTGCTGATCTTTTTGATCAATTGAATGATGCAAAGATCTTTTCAAGGATAGATCTCAGGTTAGGATACCATCAGGTAAGGGTTAAAGAGGAAGATATTAGCAAGACATCCTTCAGAACAAGGTATGGTCATTATGAGTTCACAGTGGTGCCATTTGGGTTGTCAAATGCACCACTTGTTTTCATGTGCTTAATAAATGGTGTTTTTCGAGAATATTTAGATAAGTTTGTCATTGTCTTTTTGGATGACATTCTTATATACTCTAAGTTAGAAGAAGAGAATGGACATCATTTGAGGATGGTGTTGCAAGTATTAAGGGAGCATCAGTTGTATGCCAAGTTGAGAAAGTGCTCATTTTATCAAAAGAAAATTCATTATTAGGGGCATATCATTTCAAAGGATGGGATAGCAATCGATCCTCAAAAGATAGAAGCCATTAGAGAATTGTCAATGCCAAAGAATGTTATAGAGGTCAGATCATTCATGGGATTTGCAGGATACTATAGGAGAATTATGGAAGGATTCTCAAATATTGTACACCCAATCACTTCTTTGCAAAGAAAAAGTGTGAAGTTTCAACGGACATTGGATTGTGAAAAGAGTTTCCAACACTTGAAACAATTATTAACAAGCGCTCCAATACTAAGGATTGAAGACCCAAATGAAGAATTCATTGTATGTACAGATGCATGTAAAGAAGGACATGGTGGAGTCCTCAACCAAAATGGGTTTGTTATATGTTATGAATCAAAAAATTTGAAGGAGCATGAAAGACACTATGCCACTCATGATTTGGAGTTGGCAGCCATAGTGCATTCCTTGAGGAAATGAAGACACTACCTCATGGGGAAAAGGTTTGAGCTGAGAACATACCATAATGGACTGAAATATTTATTTGATCAACCAAATCTAAATGCTAGGCAAAGCAGATGGTTAGAATTTCTATGTGAATATGACTTTGATATAAAACATATTAAGGGGAAAGAGAACAAAGTGGATGATGCACTCAGCAGAAGAGTACCTGAATTGCATGCTACAACAATTAGTATGTACCAATCAGATTTGAAAGACATAATTATAGAGGCTGCCAAATTAAATTTGCAATACAAGGATTTAGTGGCAAAATTACAACACGGTAATTTACAGCAGAAAATTGAAGAATACAAGCTAGATAATGATGGAATTCTCATATACAGGGGCAGAATTTACATACCAAATTCTAATGAATTGAAAAATATAATGTTGGGAGAAATGCATAATGTACCTTTTGTTGGAAACCCAGGATATCAGAAAACTATTGCAGCTGTCAAAAGCCAATATTATTGGCCAGACATGAAGAAAGAGGTTGTTGATTTTATTGCCAAATGTTTGGAATGTCAAAAGATAAAGGTTGCGCATAGACACCTAGCTGGTTTTCTACAACCAATACCCATTCCTGAGTGGAAATGGGAAGTTGTAACAATGGATTTCATTACCAAACTGCCTAGAACAAACAAACAACATGATTCTATCGTGGTAGTGGTGGATAAGCTTACTAAAGCTACCCATTTTATTCCAGTTGAGCTCACTCACAAGGAAGCCAACATTGTTGATGTTTATATGAAGGAAATTGTTCAATTACATGGCATACCCAAAACAATTTTGTCTGACAGAGATCCAAAATTTACCTCAAAAATTTAGAAAGGATTATTTAATGGATTTGGCACAAATTTGAATTTTAGTACAACTCATCATCCAGAATCAGATGGAAAAACAAAGAGGGTGAATCAAGTGATTGAGGATATGTTAAGCATGTATGTGATCGATAAACCATAAAAATGGGAAGACTACCTACACTTGCTAGAGTTTGCTTATAACAATGGGTACCAAACATCTCTAAAGATGATTCCATTTGAGGAACTTTATGGCAGAAAGTGCAACACACCGGTAAGTTGGGATAACCCAGTAGATAGAATAGTGGTTGGGCCAGATTTACTTAGGGAAATGGAGGAGCAAATGATAAAAATAAAACAAAATTTAAAGACTACCCAGGATAGACAAAAAAACTATCCTAATAAGGGTAGAACCCATAGGAAATTTAAAGTGGGAGACCATTTATTTTTGAAAGTGAAGGCCAAAAAAAGTTCCCTGAAGTTGGGAAATTGTTCCAAGTTGACAGCTTGCTATTGTGGTTCGTTTGAAATCCTAGAAATGATTGGTCCAGTAGCTTATATGATTGCATTGCCTACATCTATGACTGTTCATAATGTATTCCATGTATCATTGCTTAAGAAATATATACCTGATACTAATCATGTTATTGATTGGAATGTGATTTAGGTGAAGCAAGAAGGCATTTTTCAAGTACATCTGGTACGCATTTTGGACCGAAAAACCAAACTCCTTTGGAATCAATCCATGGGGCTTGTAAAGTTCCAATGGACCTTGTACGGTCTTGAGGACGCTACTTGGGAGCATGAGGATGCAATGTAGGTAGAATACCCGCATTTTTTTGAGGATTTTTAAAATTTTGTTGTATATGGGTACATGATGCACTAAGGACAATGCATAAATAAGGGGAGGGGATTGTAATATCCCCAGGCTAAACCCAATTGTAATGTAAATGAAAATGCACTTAAGCCAGTGAGTTGCATGATATCTTTTGTATGCACCTTTCATGGCATAGTGGGCACAGGTATTGCTCAGTGAAATGATGAAATGTGCACATTCCAGGATACTGCACGCAGGATCGTAAGTGCACGTGATATTGAGGTTAACGAGCCTTTGTGTATTTGCTATGTTTTATAGGCTAGTGAGCCAGTTATTATAAGCTAGGATTCTTATGTTTTGATTAGGCTAGAGAGACTAGATGTTAAAGGCGAGTGCGCCTATTTTTGTATATGTCTCATGATTAATATAAAATACATTGTTGCGTGTAGACCGACCATGATAAAAGAGATGGGGGACTAAACTCCACTAGTTAGGGAAAGGAAGGGCTAAAAGTTAAGGAGAAGGGCTAAGCTAGGGAGCTTAAGCAAAAAGGAATATTATATTAATATTTCTTTAAATCGTAAAGTATGGGTAATTATTGTATCCTAAGTTCTAAAGTTGGGGACAAGTGGGCGAAAGTAGCTCCCAACATGACAAGTGTCAGGTTGGGGACATGCATACATATTGTTGGGACTTAGTTCATTTTTTATCATCTTTTCCATCATTCTCCCCATCATTCCTTCCATCATTCAGTCATCCAGTCAATCATCCAGGAGCATGCACACAACCATTGAGCTATCCTTCGTATCTTCATGACTATACTTGAACATGTATCCATAGCCATTTTTTGTTGGTGTACCTGGTTAGCTTGGGAGTTGGACTGAAGAAGCGGGTTGTCAAGCCCATGGGATATTGAAGAGGCAGGTTGTTAGGTCTGTGAGCAATTCTCTAGGTGAGAGAATTGTTGGGAATTGATTTTCTGAAGATGCTAAACTGCAACTACAATGCTCTGAGACTTCATGTTCGGCCTATTGCTGAAGGCCGAAAAGGAAGTGGGGCAGTCGAAGGACTGTTGAGAAGAGAAGGGGCACCCTTCCTGGGTGGGATAGGCATGTGGGGAATGAGGGACTGCAGGCTGTTAGTTTGAATTGACACATGTGGCAGAGTCTTTCCCGTTGTCCATGAGCCTTTAGCCTGGTTAGGAATCCTTTTACCCGGGTGGATTTTAGTCCCAGCTTGGGGGTGACTCACTGTTGAGAGTGATGAAAAGTGTGGTCTAAGCCTAGAAGGCTCGTGGAAGGTCTGTACACAATTGGTGATATGTTTACAAAGATAAGTGTTTACTGTGTGATAAAATTACATGCTCATGTGTGTTTATAATTATTTGAATTCAGTGTGAATTCATGCATTTACATAATGTATTTGTCTGTTACGTTTTATATATAAAGTTTCCGCAAGAGTGTTGTGTATGTTTTAAATGCGTGCAGTTAGAAAAATTTATGTGGCATAGCTCAGTTAGATGTTGGGTATGTTATGATATGTTCCACAGTGAGAGAACGAAAAAGTTATCTAGCGTAGCGTGGCTCGACCCAGCCTGGGTGGTCGGGGACGTTACAGGTGGCATCCATCATACTTGTGTTGTGTATTGCAAACACTTTATTGTATATTAAATGTTTATGTTCCTTACCTACTATTAATTAGATAAAGGTAATGCTCGCTAAATATTACCTACAATTATTAGATTGTATTTAGTGATGAACCAAAAATCAATTATGTGCCATGCATGTGGTTGATTACGATAAAGTAAAACACTATAAAAAAAAATTGTTAAAAGGAAACCTAATCTAGTTATAAAATAAAATGATGATAAAAGTAATAAAGAAACGTATGATAGTTGCCATGGTGGTAACCCCCATATATATATAAAACCATGGTTTTGGAGAAGTCACGCTCAAGGTCTTATATTTACATATAATATTTTAGGGAAGGAAAAATATTATATTATGTACTTTTCGTCGTGGTCAAATTAAAAGGGGAGCGAAAGGCAAACAGTCGGGTTTAAAAAAAATAGACAAGTTCATGGGAAAGGCAGTTTTGACAATCAAAGCAACTTTCATTCTTGCAAATAGAAGTTCCATTTGAGATTAAGCCGACACAACTCACGTGCTCCGCCGAAATATGTAACGATTTAAGCTCTACCCCAACTTTATCTCACATTCACTAATGAATCCGATCCTCTTTTAACGGAGGGACTTCTCGAAGAACTTGAAATACAGTACTAGAAAAGGATAAAAAAAAAAAACGGAAACCACATGACCTTCTCTATTTTGTCCTTAAATATATAATTTTTATTTTGATTTTAAATAGACATTAATAATTAACATAAATTGAAGTAAAGTAGACTAATATATAAATTACATTAAACCAAAGCTGGTTGTTCAGAAAGCTTAATATTATTATATTTTTTATTGCAGAACTTCTCTGGAATGCAAAGGSCAAGGCCAGCCTAGCAAAGGCATGCGGCACAGGCGAGAACCATTCATAATTAATATAGAAAACTTTGCATGCCGATTGAATATTACAGAATCTCTAGCTTGGAGCGAGGCAATATTAAATATTACAGAATCCCTAGCTTGGAGTAAAGTAGTGAAAGAGAGGAGGTGAATTTGATGTTGAAGCAGAACTGTAAAGAGTGAATTCCATGTGATAGTACGGATATAATTGTCAGAGCAGCGCCGAATATTCAAATTCAATGGTAGTTGCAGATTGCCATGCACGAGGAGGAGGAGGAGCAGGAATGTTCTAGCTTAAATACGATTCTCTCACACACATCCCTCCACGCGTATGGCCCTGCTCTTGCTCCTGCTTCTTTTGCTGCCTTTCCCAGCTTGTAGAATCTTCTCTTACACCAACCCTTTGTTGTAAGCTCGTTGGCAGCTCTGAGATTAGCTTTTGACAAAAACGAAAGAAGTAAAGTATTGGCTATGAACCTTGCACCGATATTTATATCGATTGATATCAAAATAGACGAGTGAGAACCCCGAAGGTCATATCATATAATATCAGATTAGAATGTTCAATCTCCCGAAACTCTGTTTAATAATAGAAAAGCAGAACAAACTACAGTATGGAGCTTTCTGTCATCATACAGTTGTTCCAGCTTACTGAGATTATAATTTCTCAGTCAATGAATCAACAGTTACACTTGGAAATAATGGAGATGTTAGTTAGTTGTTAGTATCAGTAATAAGCGCGGGTTGTAAGCGCCAGTTAGAAGAATCAGTTCTTAGTTAAGAGGTAGTTGTCTTTTGCTTTGCATATAGCCGACTCACGAGAGTCTTTTCCTATATGAGGATGTAATCCATCTTCATTTAATATCAAGAAATGAACATAGCCTCACCGTGTTTATTTGCGTGGTATATTTTATCTTGGTATCAGAACCATGAAGAGAAGGTGCGAAAATCCTTGAAGTTCGCAGGTCCCTCCTCAGATAGGGTGCGGGGAATACTACTCCATTTCAAAATTCCCGCAGGCGGAATATTCGTGGGGAGCGAACAGCCCGCAGGCCAACCTAGCATCACAGTGAGGAAATCTTTGGAATTCCCGCAGTCTGACCACTCGAGTGGTGCGAACAATTCGCAGTCAACGAAAGCAAGAGGTTCGAGAACTCCGAACAGTTCGCAGTCAATTTGCATGCGCTGGAAGTGGATGAGAGCAAGAGTTTTTTAAAAATCGTGGAGGAGAAGCATAGGCAAAGCGTGAGTTTAATTCTGCTAAAGATTGCATGCGTGGACACCGTAAGATTTGAGCGTGGAGGTGCATGCGTGGATACCGTGAGTTTTTTGTGGTGCTGAAGTTTGCATGCATACCGTGAGTTTTTTCTGGTGGTGAAGTTTGCATGCGTGAGCTTTGAAAGTGGATTTTCAAGCTCGCTCACGTTTTATTAAGTGGATACGTTTTTTTATATTTCATTAAATGGATATTTTAAAACGTGAGGTGAAAAGTGGATAAAGTGCATAAAGTGGATGGTCTTTGTTTTTTATTATTATTATTAAAGTGGATTATTAAAAGTGAAGTTTATTAAAGTGGATTTGTTAAGTGGATATTTTTTATAAGAGAGGTGGATATTGGACTTCACTATTTTAAAAGTGAATTTTTATTAGTGGGAGTTATAAGTTTTTTTTAAAAGTGGAGATTTTGGATATTAAGTTGCATGCATGCATAAGCTGAGAACAGAGGTAGGTTGAGTCGGATCGGTGGTATCCGAAGGCAGAGCGACAAAACGTTGCATATCCTTGGTGATTTTCTTGCAGAGACTAAATTGCAGCGATGGTGAATCCGCTGGCAGAGACCTACCTCAACGAAGCCAACAAGTTAGATGGCTCAAACTTCATTAACTGGAAATTCAAGATGCAGACGCTCATGGAAGGCTATGGTGTCTGGAACATTGCGAATGGAACCGAACTGAAACCTGTTGCTGCAGGTGCAACAACAACGGTAGGAGGTGCGACAACAGCAGTAGGAGGTGCGACAACAGCACAGATCCAAGACTGGGAGAAGCGCGAAAACAAGACAAAGGTATTGTTGCGCATGTCAGTTAAAGATAGCATAATTCCGCATATTAGAGACACTACAACTTCTGTTGCAACATGGACAGGTCTTAAAGCATTGTATGAAACTAGCAACACAAATCGCATTTTGTTCCTGAAAACTAAGTTGCTAGGCATTAAGATGGATGGAAATGAATCTGTTAGTTCATTTTTGGGTCGCATTAAAGAGGTGAAAGACGAGTTAGTAAATATAGGGGAAACTGTTTCCAATACTGATCTAGTGACTATTACCTTAAATGGTATGCTAGAAGACTATCATATGTTCATCACAGGTCTTGTAGCAAGGGAGAATCCTCCCACGTTTGAAGAACTGACAGGTATTTTGATACAAGAGGAAGAGAGGCATGGGAATCTGAAGCCTCAGAGTAAAGATTTGGCACTGTGGTCAAATAATTGATCTGCGCGAGGGAGATCAGGAGTAAGAGGTAGAGGAGGCAGTTCATGGCAGAGAGGCGGTTCATCGCAGAGAAGACAATCGCCAAATCAAGGTATGCAATCTGATAGGAATGAGTCAAAGAGTTGTTTTTACTGTGGCCGACCTGGACATATGGTTAAAGACTGTCATAAGAAGAAAAATGATGAGGCTAGGAATAAACCTAGAACACATTCAGGTCATTATGCAGAAAAATCCTCAAATCAAGATCACAGATTATTTATTGCTACTGATGATATTGATGAACCCCCTGATTTTGACTCACGGGATCTTAGGCTGTTTGTGTCTAACGCTGCTCTATCTGCTGAAACGGATGATTCTGATGCCTGGTTTGTGGATTCCGAAGCATCAGTACATATGACTTGTAATAAAAATTGGTATGTTAATTTCAAAGAAACTCAGAATGGTGCCAACATATATCTCGGAGATGACCGCGCTTATCATATCAAGGGATATGGAGACATTCCTGTGACATTGTCGAATGGTACTGTTCATCACATTCGCAATGTGGTGTATGTGCCAGGAATAAAGAAAAATTTGATCTCTGTGTCCACCATTACAGGTCAGAACTTGAAGGTTGAATTCTTCAAGAATTATTGCATAGTGAAAGATATGTTGGACCACTTCCGAACGGTTGCAACGGGTGTCAGAGTGGGAGGTCTATACAAACTTGATGTTACCAACAAATCACATCATGCACTGAATTATGCCACTATGCCAACAGAGATTCTTTGGCATCAAAGGTATGGACACATCAATCATCTTGATTTATTGTTATTACAGAAAAAGAATATGGTTGAAGGTCTTCCCATGTTATAGAATGAGAAAGTTGTTTGTGATGGACGTGCATTAGGAAAGATGCACAGAGATGAATTCCCCTCTAATCTTGATAAGAAAAAGAGAGATGTGTTAGATCTTGTGCATACTGATGTTTGTGGGCCTATGCAGACTAGGTCTTTAGGAGGTGCATTTTACTTTCTGTTGTTTATTGATGATTGCACGAGATACACATGGGTTTACTTCCTTAGACGAAAAAGTGATGT
>JASDQU010949579.1:23063-34216 GCA_032191745.1 Picea mariana | reverse complement strand
TCTTCCATAATTCTTTAGTAGCAGTTACATAGAGTCCAGCAACAAAGGCGTGCTTATTCAGGGTGAGGGAGTAGCTTCGGAGAAGGTTTTGTGGATTGAATCACCTCATATAGGGAGAGTTAAAAGGTTCCACTCCGACCCATTTCGAGAAGGAGACAAGGCACATATTTCGCCTGCTTTCTCGTCCGGTTTTGATGGTGGAATCACTAGGGTGTGTTTTGCTTGAGAGGGAGAAGTGCATCATTTAGTTTCTTTTTTATTCTGGCTAAGATCCCTTTTGTCCTCGATCCAGTTGAGAATTCACTTTATTCAGCCGTATTCATCATTTGTTCTCCAAGGAGATTTCATAATATAATTTTGTTGTCTTTTGTCGCCATTATTATTAGTAGAATGTTCATTTGTCTGTTGTAAATAACTAATCCTACACACATTAACAACACTTCCTAGACTAGCCGAGTTAGGAACATTACATGTAGAGAACTTGAGGTCAAATTATTGTAATAAGACAATCCATTTCGAGTAACTACCTCCCAATATTTGTCATGACAAGATATATTACATAGGATTGGCATTGAATACAACGGTAGTAGCTCGAAGCAGAATGTAATGCCGTAATCGTTGGACAAAAAAATATATTTCCAAGGCCAACTTCATGACATTAGGATAATGTAGTTCAACGCCAACTAAGACTTTACCGAGGTAATAAATAACATGTTTATTAGTGTCTTCATCAGGTTGGATTAACACTATTTCGATAGTAGTACTAGATGTCGCGAGATATAAGGTAAAATATTGATTATAATTTTGGGGTTTCAATAGAGGAGTGGATGTAAGAATGTGCTTTAGTCTATAAAAATAATGTTGATCTTGTTTGTCCCAAATGACTGGGACACCCTTTTTAATTGATCGCATGAACCTCTTAGTAATCTCTGCATAGTTGATGACGAACTATCTTAGGAAATTCGATTGTCCTTGCAATTTATTAAGTTGGTTAATAGTAACAGGGGGGAAATTGATAATGGCCTCTACTTTAATGGGATCCACTTGGATCCCAAATCTAGACACAATAAATCCAAGGAGATGACCAGGTTCCACAACAAATATGCATTTGTGCAGTTTATGACAGATGTTGTAATGTCAACAACAAATAAAGATTTGTCATAGATGATCGATGTGATCTTTCCACTTAGGAGATATGGAGGGTAGAGAATCTAGATAAGGATGCATGATGTGTTTAGTGTCATGGAAATAATAAGAAATGGCTTGTTGGAAAGTGGTGCCAACATTTTTGAGACCAAAGGGTAACTTTTTTTAGGCAAAATTGCCCCAGGGGCATATAAAGGAGGTTTTGTGCTGGTCTTCCGGTATGTTTTCAATTTGATTATAGCCAGAAAATCCATCCATGAATGAGAGTAATTCGCATTTGACACAATCATCGATGATTTGATTCATGAAGGGGGTGGGAAAATTGTCCATAAGATAGGCGTTGTTAAGGTCCCTATAATCCACACATACTCAGATAAATAAAACCCATTCTGTAAGGGGCACGGAATAAATAAAACCAACTTTCAATAATTTTTGAACTTCAGTCTTAATTGTTGCTTCCTTTCATGGGTGAACTGGATGGAGCCATTGCCAAATGAGATGAGATCTAGGATATGTCTTATTTCATGAACAATGATTTGTGGGTCGATTCCTGGAATGTATTCATATGACTAGGAGAAGATATCGCAAAACTCTTTAAAAAGGGCATGTAACATTCAATCTCTTTAGGAGAGAAATATGCACCTATCTAGATGTGCTTTGTTACCCCAGGTTTAACTAAAATATCAATTGAGATAGTCTTAGAAATATTTTCCAAGTTGCCTTCTGATGGGGGGGAATATGACGTGGAAGGTAATGAGGATAGGTCTTGGGTATCAGTAGAAATGAGGGTTTGAATATGTATTTATTTCCTCTCATTATTGGGAAGGAAAGAGAATCGATGGTGATGGTCTTCCCAGGTTGATATTGAATAGACAAGATTTCCATTATAAATTTATCAGATGGGAAGATGAGATCAAGGAATTCATCCTTGATATGTTTAGGGGTAGCCTTGTAAGGAGAGGAAAGTTGATCTGACTCCTCATCCAATACAAGTTTAGAATCAGTGCTAGCAGATTTATCTTCTATCTGGATAGCTGAATATGATAATTCAGTTTGGGATAAAGGCATGGTAGCTTCAAAATATTCAACATCATAAGAGTGAGGAATCACCCAAGGGCCGAAATAACTAAGGGATTTACCACAAAAAGAAGAGATCATATTGATCAGATCTATTTGAGAGATATCAGGTGGGGCTAAAATAAATTTTCCCATAAGGCTTGGATAGAGGCCTACACCGATACTCTCATATTCAGGAGTAGACTCACCTACGAATGGTACATTTGTGTTTGGATTAAGTCGCATGTCAGATGTACAATAATCAAGTTGTTCTATTGTCACTATATTTTGTTGGTGGGGAAAGCAGACAATTCAGAAGACAGAGGATATTACTTCCTTTATAACATAAAACCATGTATGACCTAAAAGGAGATTGCAGTCGATACTAGCATCGATTACTTCTACTTCGAATGAGGCAGTTTTACCAGTTAGTTCGATTGGTAGAGAGGGAACATACCATGAGGTTTGAAAAAATGTCCATCAAAGGCCTTCAATATGGTTTCCAATGTAGTAAGTTGTGGAGAGCCTAAGGCTTTCCAACTATTCATTGACATAGTACAAGTGGTTGTGCCTTCATCAATCAAGGTTCAAAATTTTGTTTTGTTAAGTGAATGAAAAATTATCTGTAATGAAAGTTGGTGTGAAACGCGGGGTTCACTTTGGTCCAGGTTAAAAAAAATAATGTTTGACTCTGACAGATCAATTCCCCGAATGGTTGTTAGTAAATCTTTTCGTTGGTTTGGACAACTCTGCAATACTCTAAGGGTGGACATGGTGCATGGGGTTTGAACAAGATCTTCCATATACTATGGTGTTGGGTTGCTTGAGCATTAGGGTTGTGTTTCATTCGATGAAGTACTCCTTTGGGAGGGAGAAAAGTGAGTTTTGTACTTGGTTTCTTGAAAGTGAGAGGGCCATTCGGTGGTGTTGGGACAGGGGGATCTTTTGATGGAGGATTGGCCTCTAGAGAGTCATAATTATTTGTTATCATGGATGACACCATAGATTTGACCATAAATATATTTGTGGTTGAGGACTCAGGGTTTCCCCTAGGTGGGGGTGGTTGTGTTTGCACAAGAAGTTGTTGTTGCTGGGGGAAAAAAGGGTTTGTTAACATTGCAAGTGTAGAAGAGGATGGGCCTTGTTCGCGATATTGGTGGATTTCAACGAGACGGGGGTAGTATTTGGTGAAATGATCCTCCTTACAAATCATTCAAGGATATTTGAAATTTCGTTTAGGCTTTCCCTCAACATTGTTGTCTTGTGTCTTAGGGCCTGACTGCTCGGAATAGTTTTTATTTTTCTTATTATTGTTACCCTTATTTTTTCCTATGGATGACTGTTGGGATACAGTTTTGTCATATTCTCCTCCATACAAATACACCTATCAATACACCTTATCTCCGTGTTTCATGAATAATATATCCCTAATTACACCATAAGCCTCCATTATCTCATGTTATTCATCCTATGTGATTAATAAATAATTTTACATATTTTTAGTGAATAAAAGGATGATTATACAAAAGTTTTGTTGATGATGGTTCAATCCTATGTTTCTATGTCCAAACAATATTTTCCTGCATTGCAGTCATCCAGTACCCGCACTAGAGGTCATCTGGTACTCACACTCCAAGTCATCTGATACCAGAAGGTTCTACAGTCAATCGGTACCTGCACAGTCATCTTGTACACACACTCCATGTCATCCGGTACTCACACTCCATGTCATATGGTACTCACAATTCATCTCATCCGGTACTAGAATGTTCCAAAAACCATCCAATACCAAAATGTTCTAGGTCATCCAAGACTAGCATCAACAATCTTCCTGTACTGTATTATAGTCGAAAATTTGGCATGCTTCTAGAGGAAAATCGGGGACATGGGTTTTGTTTAGAACGACGTCTAAATGCCGAAAAATGGTGTATAATTCACACATCTCACACATGTGGACCTCCAGCTCAGGGGGAACGATTCTATAAAAATTAGTAAAAATCTAAAAATACCAACTTGCACCTCAATTTCCGTGCATATGGTATTAGATCTAGAAATTCTCAGATATGGGTTTTGTCTACAATATGGAAAAGTAAGTATTATGTAAACAATTTTTCAAAATTAGAAATGGTTTGGAAGATATGGTTGGATCCCTAATTCGAATCTGCCCAAATTACAATAAAACCCATATTTTTGGTGATTTTATCTAAAATTGTAAATTTTGAAATCAGATCATTGTGATTTGGTCCCATGCACTCTTCAATGGCTTCTTGTGTATAAAAAAGGCTTCATAGTCTTGAAAGAGGATTCATTCATTCGTTTGTAGTTAAGGTCAGAATGTTATTGTGAGAGTGATCTTCATATTTGTAATTTGTCAGTTTGATGGAATAAAAAATTGGTGTTTTGTGCATTCAAGGCAATTGACTTCTTTTTGGTAGCAAATTACCTGTTAGTTAGGGCACCTCAACTTGGTAAGAATGATTCCCTTTGTATCTTAACTAGTTAGCATTTCATTTATGTATTTTTTGTTACTGTTCAATTTGTTTAAAAGTTATAATTTCATTTACAGTTTGGATTGTGTGGTTTGAATTCTAATTTTAGTTTTGCAATTGTTATCTTAATTGGAACTCATATTTTAAACCTCCCAATTGAATACATTATCACATTGAGATTTGAATTTATTTATCATTCCCTCCCATCACATTTGTGTGTTTATATTTATTTGTATTCTTCCTATGTTTTGTTTTTATGCTAAATATACTATGGACATCCCCTCATTGCATTTATCTCCTTTATCATTGATTTGCCATCCAATTTTCCCATCAAATCTACCATTCAAATCACCCACTAGTTTCTTACTGTCCAAAACACTATAAAATAGAGTATTTTAACATATTATTGTTTGCATTCACTTATAAAAGAAAACACAAAAACAAAGTTGTCTTATTCATTGCATATACTTAACTTTTCTCTTCCATATTTTCTCTTTCTCCTTCAACACGATTTTCCCATTGATTGTAGATTTAATCATACAATATAAGTAGTTATTGCAAGAGTAGATTGATCCCACTCTTTGCCTCATTCTCTATGCATGGAATCAATGCCTAGCCACATTGCAATTATATTTCATGACAAAGAATTGTCCTCTTTTTTTATCTACTCATTCCTTGATTGATGAATGCACATTAAATTACTGAACTTTATTGATTGTTCACACAAGAAACTCGCCCTACTCTCAACTTATTCAACACATTAACTTTTGTTTAATTGAATGTGATTTAAATATATATTATTCATCAATTGCAGAAGTTCATATTCTTCTCAATTACTCTTTTATTCTTGTGCTTTACATCGAAGATCTTAGTCTATAGAGAGCACCTATACTTATTTTCCTCTTTTGATTTTATATTTGATAAACATTCTGTTTTTAGCTTCTTTTCTATAGTTGATATTTCTTTCCATTGCATAAGCATTCCACTTATTTTCACTTTGTGTTTTTGCATTTCCATTCTTTTCCATTCCTTTTTGTTGCTTTCCATGCTTGCTCATTGTGATTGATGCATTTGATTGTAGAAATATCTTCATTTTAGATTGCATATACTATTTGATTCTAGTTTGATAGATTGCTTTTAAATTCATATTTCCTCTTCCTATAGTTTGAGTGGTTTTCTTTGTGTGTTTTAGGTCTATTTCTTGCATTCACATTTCATTCACATAGCTTGAAATAAGTTTTTTTTTTCTATTTGTTTGATTTCCTTTCGCTAGTTTGCTTCAATTTGGATTTCCATAGTTTTCATGCACTTTACTTCTTGTACTTAGTTTTTATTTCATGTACATTTGGATTCCTTTCACTTCAGCTTCACATAGATTCAATCACCAACGGAAATATTAGAGGTCTAACTTGTGATATATGGCCTTCCTGCATTGGAATTCTTCACAAGGTGTTAGTTTATTTCCTTTCATTTGAATTCATTCTCATTTGATTGTTTCTTTTATTGCATTTAAGTATGGATCCACTATGGGAAATAATCATTGAAGGACAACAAAATTAAGTAATATACTCACAATTAATCACATGAACATCACCCAGAGTGCATGAAATATTGTGATCGAAGCCTTTATAGCACTAAATTATTCCTATGTCCCAGTCATGAATCCTTAGTGTTAATTTTCTGCAGTGTGGGTTTGAATATTCTTTTGTCGGCTTTAGATTAGGCTAGACTAGGCTCCAATCCTATATTTCATATGCTTTCACCTTGAAGATTACAAGATTCAGTTGATAATTTAATGTTGAGAATTAATAGTGCATATATTTATCCCAATAATGACTATGGGTTTTTGGGTGAAGTGGATTTCATTGAATTAACCTTGAAAGTTTGGGAAGGGGGCTTTGTTGGAGTGCTTGTGTGGAAAGATGAACTGGGGTTGGTATATTTATTTGATGGGATGTGTTTCCCAGTCATCTGACCGGATGAATCAATAGAAACATGACCGATCATACCATTGACACGGGGTCACAACTTGTTTGGATCATTCGATGGTCAAGGAGCATGAGGGATCAAGTCGTATAATGTGTCGAAATTAGAGTATGATAAATCTAGATATTGAGCATGAGCTATGGCTTGTTCCTCTATAAAGGTGCCTCCCATGGAGACATCTCGAGTGATAGGTGGTAGAAGAGACTTGGTAAACCAATCAACTAATATTTGGTCCGGGATTGTGGCTTTAATTAGTCATCGCCACTCATGAATGTGATCAAAGATATGGGCGGAGGTCTGTTATAACCCTAAATTGCACCACACATGCTTACTTGGCATCAGGCCAACTCATATCCCTTCTTTGCCAAAACTCTACTGAACAACTCTTTGAAAATTCTCTTTTGTAAAGGCCCACGTACCCTAACCCATTACTGTACGCATGTACATGTTGGCTGGCTCACAACAACCCGCGTGTACCTACCAAAACATGAAAAAAGGAAAGTTGTCGATGGAACAAAAAGCTATGGGTTAGTTAACTCAAACTCTCGGCCATGCATGGCCGAGGGTTCGTCCAAAAACCTAGCTCCTTCTAGCCTATAAAAGAAGGGGTAGGGGTACCATTTGGAGGAGGAAAAAATATAGCAAAGAAAATCTACCCATTTGCGTAATCCATTGTCCCAANTCTCTTTTTATCTACTCATTCCTTGATTGATGAATGCACATTAAATTACTAAACTTTATTGATTGTTCACACAAGAAACTCGCCCTACTCTCAACTTATTCAACACATTAACTTTTGTTTAATTGAATGTGATTTAAATATATGTTATTCATCAATTGCAGAAGTTCATATTCTTCTCAACTACTCTTTTATTCTTGTGCTTTACATCGAAGCTCTTAGTCTATAGAGAGCGCCTATCCTTATTTTCCTCTTTTGCTTTTATATTTGATAAACATTCTGTTTTTAGCTTCTTTTCTATAGTTGATATTTCTTTCCATTGCATAAGCATTCCACTTATTTCCACTTTGTGTTTTTGCATTTCCATTCTTTTCTATTCCTTTTTGTTGCTTTCCATGCTTGCTCATTGTGATTGATGCACTTGATTGTGGAAATATCTTGATTTTAGATTGCATATACTATTTGATTCTAGTTTGATAGATTGCTTTTAAATTCATATTTCCTCTTCCTATAGTTTGAGTGGTTTTCTTTGTGTGTTTTAGGTCTATTTCTTGCATTCACATTTCATTCACATAGCTTGAAATAAGTTTTTTTTTTTCTATTTGTTTGATTTCCTTTCGCTAGCTTGCTTCAATTTGGATTTCCATAGTTTTCATGCACTTTACTTCTTGTACTTAGTTTTTATTTCATGTACATTTGGATTCCTTTCACTTCAGCTTCACATAGATTCAATCACCAACGGAAATATTAGAGGTCTAACTTGTGATATATGGCCTTCTTGCATTGGAATTCTTCACAAGGTGTTAGTTTATTTCCTTTCATTTGAATTCATTCTCGTTTCATTGTTTCTTTTATTGCATTTAAGTATGGATCCACTATGGGAAATAATCATTGAAGGACAACAAAATTAAGTAATATACTCACAATTAATCACATGAATATCACCCAGAGTGCATGAAATATTGTGATCGAAGCCTTTATAGCACTAAGTTATTCCTATGTCCCAGTCATGAATCCTTAGTGTTAATTTTCTGCAGTGTGGGTTTGAATATTCTTTTGTCAGCTTTAGATTAGGCTAGACTAGGCTCCAATCCTATATTTCATATGCTTTCACCTTGAATATTACAAGCTTCAGTTGATAATTTAATGTTGAGAATTAATAGTGCATATATTTATCCCAACAATGACTATGGGTTTTTGGGTGAAGTGGATTTCACTGAATTAACCTTGAAAGTTTGGGAAGGGGGCTTTGTTGGAGTGCTTGTGTGGAAAGATGAACTGGGGTTGGTATATTTATTTGATGGGATGTGTTTCCCAGTCATATGAACGGATGAATCAATAGAAACATGACCGATCATACCATTGACACGGGGTCACAACTTGTTTGGATCATTCGATGGTCAAGGAGCATGAGGGATCAAGTCGTATAATGTGTCAAAATTAGAGTATGCTAAATCTAGATATTGAGCATGAGCTATGGCTTGTTCCTCTATAAAGGTGCCTCCCATGGAGACATCTCGAGTGATAGGTGGTAGAAGAGACTTGGTAAACCAATCAACTAATATTTGGTCCGGGATTGTGGCTTTAATTAGTCATCGCCACTCATGAATGTGATCAAATATATGGGCGGAGGTCTGTTATAACCCTAAATTGCACCACACATGCTTACCTGGCATCAGGCCAACTCATATCCCTTCTTTGCCAAAACTCTGCTGAACAACTCTTTGAAAATCCTCTTGTGTAAAGGCCCACATTCCCTAACCCATTACTGTACGCATGTACATGCTGGCTGGATCACAACAACCCACGTGTACCTACCAAAACACGAAAAAAGGAAAATTGTCGATGGAACAAAAAGCTATGGGTCAGTTAACTCAAACTCTTGGCCATTCATGGCCGAGGGTTCGTCCAAAAACCTAGCTCCTTCTAGCCTATAAAAGAAGGGGTAGGGGTACCATTTGGAGGAGGAAAAAATATAGCGAAGAAACTCTACCCATTTGCGTAATCCATTGTCCCAACCCTTTAGCCTTTCTTCATGCCAAAGGAGATTTAACGCAAAGCAGTTGAAGGATAGAAGAAGAGGAGCCCAAGATTAGGTTCAAGGAGCGGTGGCCAGTCTCATCTTTTGTAAGTTGACTTATTTTAAATAATAAAGAGAATGTTTTTCCCGTCCCAATTGATGAATTGTCTATGGTTTGATTAATTTATGCTTGATTTCTAACCCTTGAGTATAGAAGTAACATGCATGCATAGTTGTTGTTTGTCTTAAGTGCAGGTCATATTTGGAAGGAGCAGTGCAAACAAGTAATCAAGCACAACGGAGGATCGACATCGAACGTTGGTAATAAGGTAGGTGGTCCTTTTCCATGCATTTACCTAGAAAAAGGGATTTAAATCTTGGGATGTAGGTAAAAAAGTAGTTTCTATTCGGTCAAATCTGCATGCAAAGTAGGCACTAATTTGCTAGTTCGTAGGGGGTTTTTCCCAACAATAGAATTGGCGACTCCACTGGGGAGGATACTCTTTAGGGTTCCTGGATTTATTTAAGCTTTTGGGTAGCTTAAAGACTAGGTTTTATGTTTTTTCTTTGCTTTTCTTTTCTTTTTCGGTAAGGTTTGAGCTAGCCGAGAGTCAGTTTTTCATACCATCTTTCCCTGAATTTTGCTTGACTATATTTTTCGGGACACAGAGAGGTACATGCGGCCCGCAGAAGGCTTGAACGTGTGTACCCATGCCCTATACTCTAACAACCCATGTGTGAACGCTAGCTGTAGATATAGCAGTAGCGTGTAGGAGTTCAGAGAACCTTAGAGGCAGTCCTCTTCTTCTCTGTCAGAATCACACATTCTCAAGGGGTTTTCTAGAATCTTGTCTGAGTCTTGCTTGTTAAACAGTCCTATCTCAGATTGCTTTTCTTTGCCTTATTATTTTTTCTTGCATTAGTTGTTTTTTCTGTTAGAAAGAGCATCCAAGCCTTCAAGGGATCCTGGTTATCAATACCAGAGGCCTCTTCTTGGTCTGGACTGCATGTTTTCATATTTTTCCTTAGAATTTAGATATACACGCGGCCTGTACAAGGTCATCCCGTGTGTACACACTCTCTATCTCTGTTCATCACGCATTTGCACGCGTGCTGTTTGAGTGACAGTCGTGTGCTTGTACAGGCTACTTTTTGTTCAGGGTGGGGCAGTCATCCCCTCCTTTGATAAAAAGNTAATTTGCTAGTCCGTAGGGGGTTTTTCCCAACAATAGAATTGGCGACTCCACTGGGGAGAATACTCTTTAGGGTTCCTGGATTTATTTAAGCTTTTGGGTAGCTTAAAGACTAGGTTTTATGTTTTTTCTTTGCTTGTATTTTCTTTTTTGGTAAGGTTTGAGCTAGCCGGGAGTCTGTTTTTCATACCATCTTTCCCTGAATTTTGCTTGACTATATTTTTCGGGACACAAAGAGGTACATGCAGCCCGCAGAAGGCTTGAATGCGTGTACCCATGCCCTATACTCTAACAACCCACGTGTGAACGCTAGATGTAGATATAACAGTAGCGTGTAGGAGTTTAGAGAACCTTAGAGGCAGTCCTCCTCTTCTTTGTCAGAATCACACATTCTCAGGGGGTTTTCTAGAATCTTGTTTGAGTCTTTCTTGTTAAACAGTCCTATCTCAGATTTCTTTTCTTTGCCTTATTATTTTTCCTTGCATTAGTTGTTTTTTATGTTAGAAAGAGCATCCAAGCCTTCAAGGGATCCTGGTTATCAATACCAGAGGCCTCTTCTTGGTCTGGACTGCATGTTTTCATAT
>JASDQU010949578.1:8531-20185 GCA_032191745.1 Picea mariana | reverse complement strand
TACCCTTCTGTAGTTTGTCTCTTTTCCTCATGCTTGGCCACACCGAAATACCAATCAAGTCCTTGCTCAAAATCAATGTAGTTCTATGTCTGATCCTTAAGATCCTCTTGTTTGTTCCCGATGAACCATTGAAGACCTCTGGGTATTGAAGTCATACACTCATATTACACTCCTACCCGAGTTTTGAAGATTCTGAAGTTGTTTCTCGAGCTCTGAAGACCTCATCTCCAACGATCAAGCATCATTATCTTCTTGAAGATGGATACCATACATGTATATATTTTGATTTTGAGATGTATATCCATTGTATATTGCTCACGGCTACACTTTATATAGTTATATGACATGGATCTGCAATGTATTTTATTGGAAACCATGATTTTATTTCATCCCGAGCATGGGTATGCTCGCCTCGGTGAGACAAATTTTTATTTTTTCATATGGCACCTCCTAAACTCCATTCCCTGGGCTCACTCGTGTCGTACAATGGTGAATATTTGTAATGTATTCTGTCCATCAGATGCTCTTCTGAGCTCACACATTAGGGGGCATCTGTTATAACCCTAAATTGCACACGACATGCATACCTGACATCAAGCCATATAACTTGATATCTTTACCAAGCCATTATTGAACAAATCTTCTAAAAACCATTATTTTTAGGGTGTATGTGCCCTACACCATTATTTCCCACGTACACCTTCTTGCTGAGCCACTACAATCCGTGTACCCTCACAAAATATCACAAAATGCGGAAAATTGCATAGGATACTAGTTTCCAGGCCGTTACTTAACCATTTGACTACCCATAGCCAGTCACCCTAACCGTTACTGTCCCTTTTGGCCTATAAAAGAAGGGGTTGGGGTCCCATTGGAAGGAGAAGCATGAGAGAAAAGAAACTCTACCCATTTTATCAATCCCCCTTTTCCCCAATTGCAAATCCATTACCATTTCCCTAAGAGAGAATTGAAGAGAAGAAAAAAACGTGGAAGCAGTTGGTGCATGGTGAAGAGGAGCCAGGACCAAGTTCGAGGAGCAGTGTCGGTCTCATGTTGTAAGTCAATTTTGTGAGATTAATATAAAGAAGTAATTTTTCCCTCTTGCCAAATAACATCTTAAACTTATATAATTTGTTTACATTTCTTGTTTATGATGTCTAACCCACTAATACATATATAGAATGAATGCTTGTAGTTTCTTATTTGTCAGGAAACAACCAAGCGCAAAGGGATCAACACCGAATGCGAAGTTTAAGGTAGGCCTACCAGATCCCTCTCTCTTGTCTTTTATGTATGATTGTGGGGTAATGTTGGGATAGTGATAAAAAGTAGGAGACTTTAGATGGTTAGCTCTGCCTACACTTTAGACCCTTTGTGTAGTTTGTGGAGGTGTTTTCCCGCTATAGAAATGGAATGACATGGAAAGGAATGGCATGGAAAGGCAAGAAAATGCAAGGCCTGACATGGCAAGGAAAAATCACTTCATTGGATGGAAAATAAATTTGTGATACAAATGTAAGTCATATGTCCCTAGAAAATTTGTTTTTTATTTCTCGGGATGAGAAACGTTCCTTTTTTTGTGATTATTGTTTCATTACAATCCACATTTTGATTTGAATTTTTCCTTGCATAATATTATTGAAAAATACATTTACTGTTGTATAGGTTAAAATGGGAAGATACATGGAAATACATGCAAGGATGGATTAGTCTATTTTAGATCATAGTGGTTTTCTAGGGATTTGTAAATGTAACGACCTATATTTTGTCCTTAGAAAGTTAGAACTTTGATTTTTACTTATCTTAGTCATTCATTTCTTAGTATTTGTTGGTTTAATTAGAATCATATAGACATTTGATATGTATACATATGGATCTATTTATGTGTTGTGGGATACTATTTTTTTTGTTATGTGTTCATGATGATTATAGCTATGTGATTTGTTTAAACATGAAAATTGAAATGTTGAACTTTGGTATGTGGATACTAGTTCAAAATTATGTTTTGAAGGTATAAACTATGCAAGGCATCGTGTAAACAAACACATATTTCTAATTGAACTTTAATACATATAAGGATTCTCATATGAAACTTGTAATGTATATGTATGATATGAGCTATGAAATATCCAAATGAGTATAGTGTTGAGGTGACCAAGGCATGTCATGGCATGGAAAGAAAAGGCATGGCATGGAAAGTCAAGGAAAGGCAAGGCATGGCATGGAAATGCAATGCATGGAAAGACAAGGCAAGGAATGGCATGGCAAGTCAAGTCAAGGCATGGAAAGGCATGACATGGCAAGGCAAGGCATGGAATCACATGGCATGAAAAGGAAAGGAAATGAAAGGCATGGAATGGAATGGTATGGAAAGGAAATGCATGGAATGACATTGAAAATAAAGGCATGACATGGAAAGGCAAGTAAATTCATTTCATGTAAAGGCTAGGGATGGCATGGAATAGAAAGGAAAGGTAAGGCATGACAAGGCATGGCATGGCAAGGAAAGGCATGGCATGGAAAGGCATGACATGGAATGACATAGAAAGTGAAAAAAAGGAAAGGAATATCATGGCAAGGCATGGAATGGCATGGAAAGGAAAGACATGGAATGTAAAGGAAAGGCATAACATGGCATGGCATGGAAAGGAATGACAAGACAAGGGATGGAATTACATGACATGGAATGGAATGATAAGGAAAGGAGTAACATACATGACAAGGAAAGTCAAGGCATCCCATGGCATGGCATGTCATGGAATAGTAAGGAAAGGCATGGTATGCAATGGTAAGGTAAAGCGTGATATGAAAAGGGAAGGCAAGGTGTTGGAAGCAAACCAAAGTGAAAAGCAAGGAGATTTGGGAAAGAAGGCATGCATGAGGAAAGCGATAGCTGGAAGGAAGAGAAGCACATGCGCATGCATGGAAGACCTAACGATGGTAGGGTTAGGGTTTTTGTAATGTATTGTAATGGCTGAAGTGCCAGAAATGCATTAATATAGTATCTAGGTATCATGGAGGGATATACATAATTGTTGTAATGAGGTGCTGACTATTATGAAGACTAGTCATTATTTTAGAGAATTGTTGTAATGAGTCGATATGTAATATTTTGTTGTATGACCTATTTCTGTAAGTTGTTGATCTAGAGAAGACGAAGGAGGGTAGATCTTGAGGGTTAAAACATAGGCTGGGGAGCTTGGTGCGATCTAGTCTGCCTCATAATAGATCTCGACTTACCTGAAGATAATTTTAAAACGTGCGACATTGTAATGATGGAAAAATGATAATAAAAGAGCCAAGAGACAAATATTTGTGGACGCAGCCTAGGAGGGGGTGAACCATGGTAACACATGTCTTGTGTGATTGAATGCATTGACATATTTATTGTCTCAGTAGATGTATATGGGATAAATGGATGAGTCATTATATCTCTTGCATTAATCATGAATAATGGTATGCTGCATTAATAAGTTACAATGGCACTCCCTTTGCACAATTATCATATCTCTCATTCAATTCTAGGATGTAAAAACCTGATTATTGAAGCTAGCCATTAAGACTATCTTAGGTGAGACGATGCAGTACACCTTGTGCATTGCGTTTCCTTCTAGCTTACCAAGAGGAATGATAGTTTTAGAGATTTTGTTGGAAACCTGAACAGACCTGAACCATGGGTTAATAAGCTCAAAAGGGAGATAAGACAGAGGAAACCCAAAAAATGGTTTCATTTTTGTTGGTAGGAACAAAAGAGGATTGAGTAGATGAGAGAAGTTGAAGGTCTGTCTATTGTAGGTGAATCCCCCTGTGGACAAGTGGATTTCCTCTTAGTCTATAGACTCCTAAGGCCAAGACAAAAAAGTTCTCAACATGGACACTAACTTCCTTTTAGATCTAATCAAGCTAATGAATGAAAGAGAAGGAGAAAGATATGTACCTTATTAGCGATGTTTTTCCTTGCAAAATCCTGGCTGAGCTTCGATCCTGAGCTCCCTGATAGTTCTGTAGGAAAAACAAAGATACAATGGAATTCATACTCTACTGAGATTAGCTCAATCATAGATCCATCTACTACAGACAAACTAATGTGGAACAAGCACAAGTTTGAAAGAAACAGACCAAGCATTTATTATATTAATGAGAACAAGTAAAAGTACTTACAATCCTTTGAATGAAGGTGCAACAGCTTCTTCCAGTTCTCCTTGTCCCACCCCTTTTCTCAAGTAATATCCATTGATTTCCTTGATGACATATCACTCATGAGATCATAAGTTTGATGTAATTCCCAATCTCCATTTTACCTTTCACCATGAGAAGGCCTCCTTATATAACCTTAGAGAGGCCCAACCACTTGAGAGATCTTTGGGATAAGTTGAGGATTCCTCTCCTTTAATTGAGGATCTTCCCTAAGATCATGCCTTGACCATCTATTCGAATCCAAACACCTTCAAGAATTGAGGGATTGTTCCCTGATTTGCCTCAACAAACACCAAATTTGCTAAAAAAAGGGTAGCGCTCCCCTAAAAGGGTGCACAGGGCGCTCAAACACTCCCCCAAAGAGGATCAGGGAGTGCCAACACTCCCTGACAATGGGTAGGGGAGCGCTCCTCTCCAAAATCCATTTTTTGTGGTTTTTTCAATGGAAAAAGGTTTGTACTGCTTGTCAAGTGACTTCTCTTCTTCAAAAATAGTCTTTGGGGTGTCTTAAGTGTCTTTGTGATATCGTTAGAGGCACGACATAAGAAATATGGAAGTATACTATTTGTGACACTTGCAACACTTGTATTTAATATGCAGCACTTGCAGATAAGATGCGACACTTACAACACTTGCGACACTATCGAAGTGAGTAATTTTGAGGTGTAACAGATTGCCCCCCAAAGTATGAAGTTAGAAGACGATGATGACTAAAGTAATTTGTAGACTTTTTTGAGCAAGGGTATGGACACAGAGAAACTGGAAAAAGCTGCACACAACCATCAAACAAATATTATGACATGTTTCAAAACCCAAGGCAGGCATACCTATGCTTGAGTGATAAAGACATTTTAGGTATGGCTGCCATAAAATACACTATGGATCCATAATTATATTGACAAAATGGTATAGCCACTATAGATACAATGTGGATATATACTCCTATGACCTAAACTAATTGTAGCCATGAAGAATACACAGTGGATCTATGAGATGAGAAGACATAGCCACGACCAATACAAAGTGGATCTATGTAACAATATATGTGTCATAATTCAAAAGAACACCTTTGCAACCTATGAAAAGTATACATAAGAGTGATGACTCAACCCAGGGTCTTCTTACGGATCTTGATGTAGTACGAATCTAACCATGTGAATAGATTTCTTGATGTCGAACATGGCAGAAACCACTTGATTACCAGTCAATGATGTAAACCGTTAACAAGCACGAGGGAGATCACCATTGATGTCAATGATTCCCAAGGTACTCTAGTACATTCCAATGAATGTGAATGGATGATATGAAGTCGAATATCCATGGAATCATCCGATCAGGGGTCAATGATTTAAACCCACTGTCAGATGCGAGGAGGCCTGCCATTGAGGCATGTAGGTCCCAAGGTACTAACTGGTTTCTAATTCTAGTTCCCGGATAATGTGCTGAAGTCGACAGGAATAGACTCATTGAAGGAGGGCCTTGAAGTATCCCCCATAAATGACATGAAACAGTCACATATATGTAATTGGTAGATCAAATGAACATGGATTGACATGGGTATTAAAACAAGATATTTGTGATGGATGACTCTTGAGGTAGATACTTCCTTTGAACACTGAGGCACAACAACAAAAACTTGACATGGACCAAAATACGATAATGCAGTGGATACGGTGACTTTCGTCGGGTGACCCAAAGGATTAAAAGAAACTCAGAGGATTGGCTTAGTGCAGAGGTTCAACGGACTAAAATGTGTGCAAAGACAAAGTGTCATGTTCAAGGGTGACTGTAAGAGTTACTGGTAGTGTTCTAAAAAACTGCTTGGCTTTCTTCTTTCAATTTTTCCCCTATCCAGATAGATGAGTACCTCTTTTTAATTTAACAAGCTCGAGGAGGGTAACACATGCTCGGTATGACTCACCTTCGGTAAGTCCCTCTTCCTTTCTTTAGCGAACTAGAAGAAGTAAGGGTTCAATCTTGTATGGGCCCTTCAATGTATGATTGTTTAACGAGTCCAGAGAAGGTAAACATAGTGGTTTTTCATATTTAGAGAGTCTGAAAACAAATTAAAGATGACTCCAATGTTGTCCTTTTTCATAATGTTTGTCTTGTGAGGCTGGAAAAAAGAGATAAATTATCACTCGAAAGATGCCCTTTCAAACCTTTTAACTAGTGGGAAATGAAGCAAGATCACTCGACAATCTTTTCATGTTTAGAGAGTCTGAAAAGAGCTTAAAGATGACTCTAGGGGGTTCCTTTTTCGTTTAACCATGCAGGTCCGAAAAAGTGATAAAAGTCTACTCGATTACATTCTCATGTTTTTTCGAGCACAAGAAAGAACAAAGACTAAGCTCGGTATGCCCCCAGCTTGAAATCTAGTGGCTTAACTCCAGAATGATCATCAAAGACTGGAGACATGCCCTCCAAGATTCAATTTATTCACCAACTTTGAGGTTGTCACCAATTTCTCTACTAGATGGAGAAAAAGGATAAAAGTGGATGAAATGAAGGTTTAAGAGAGGTGCCCGTTTCATTTTTAACGAGCTTGACACAAGAAAAATAACTATGATCAGGGCTCCAGATTCAATCCCCAGATTGTTGTTTCATTTGTTAACAAGCTTCCTACAGAGAGGAAAACTATGCTCAAGGCCTTTCATTTTTTAATGAGCTTGCTACAAAGAAGAAAACTGTTCTCATGGACTCTCCTTGATCATGGTTTCCAAGAGAATAATGCTCTGGAAGGGCACCATGTCAAGGGGAAAAACTTGGTCATGGCTTCTAAGAGATCTTCACTGGATGGAAGAAAATCACTCTAGAAGGAACACATGTCGAGGGCCGCGACAGGGGTAAGGAGACCAGGCTCTAATAGCCCTACGAACGAGATCACCATGTCAACTACCAGATCTAAATCATCAGGAGTCGAAGTCATGGGAGACAACACCACATAATTGACATGCGGAAGGGGTGATAATGTCGTCATATAAGAACAATTCATGGAGGTAATCTAGTTAGGATAGATGAAGGAATGTTGATTAATAGTCACAATTATTCCATCATGAGGGAAATATATCACACGAAAAAGAGTGGACACAACAACTTTCATGGAATAGACATAATCCCGCCCAAGGAGTAAAGTGAAATCCAAGGGGTCTCGGACTACCATGACATCAATAATGACAGTTTTCCCTCCCAAAGTTACCGGAAACTGAGGAAGGGTCCCTAAAGGTTGACTAGTTCTTCTGTTAAAAGATAACAAATTCTATGTAACCGACACAAGATGAGGACAACCCAAAGCATGCCAAGCAATAGAAGAAAAAATACTAATGGACACACCTTCATCTATCATTGTTTGAGGAACGTCCGAACCAAAAACCTGTACTGTAATCTGGAAAAGAATGTGAGAGGGAAGACAAGGTCTAGTTAGCACACCCAAATCAAAAAGGATGGCCTCATCGCTTGGAGGGGGTTTCGTGGGAGAACGAAGAATGCCCCCCATCACGGTAGATTATGTATCAACGAGAAAAATGTGGGCAGTGTCGGGTTTACTCTCTAGAGGGAGAGTAGGATCGACCAACGATGGGATCGGATCGACCATGCAGACACTCTTCAAAGGAAGAGTGGCATTGACCGATGATGGGATTAGATCAACCACACAGGCACTCTTCATAGGAAAAGTGGGACTAACTAAGGAAGGGACTGGGTCAACCACTTTGCCACTCATCAAAGGAGGAGTGGGATCGACCAATGATAGAACTGGATTGACCACTTGGGCTTCACTCTCCAAGGGGAGAATGGGGTCGATGGGTTGAAATGGATCAACCGCTTTGGTGTCACTCTCTGATGGGAGAGTGGGGTCAACCAAGGATGAAAAAGGATCGAATACTTGGGTTACACTCTTTTGATGAAGAGTAGGGATGATCGATGATAGAACCAGATCAGCTACTTTGGTGAGTGGTTCAACCGAGGATGAAACTAGATTGACCACCTGATCAACCAGACTAATCGGGGATGGAACCAGATTAACCAGTCCATGAACTAACAATCGGTTGGGGGAAATCTTATGATAACCTTTTGGAAATTAAATTTTTTCCAAAAGAGAAGAAGCCTCATCCATATAAGGAGAAAGGTGAGAATAATGATCACCTTTGCATAACATGCAAGGGAATTTGACAGTTGTCTTCTTCTTACCAACCTGAACGTCACTAGTTGACGGGGCATCACCAACATGTCTAGAAGATTTCGATGACATGGAGGATCACATTTATAATACCTTGGGAATACCAGGGAAATCCCTTAGAAAGTGGTCACCCTTACAAAAACTGCAAGGGAATTTGGGTTTTAGATTCTTTATTTTAATCTTGTTGACCTCATCAACACTTCTAGTACTATTAATAGTAATGGGTTACTTGGATCCAACAAATGATGTTGTTGGGGCCTTGGTCCTTTTCGAGCTCTTCTTCTTCTTCTCTTTTCTTTTCTTCTTCTTCTAATCAACCTGGCTACTTTCTTTAGATCTTTCACTAAACAAAGAAGGAAAAAGGGAAGGAGACTTAATGGGCGAAGAAGGTGAAAATTTGATGTGAGGTTGATGTGTGGGTGGTGTACTGACATATAAATTATTAGGTGAATATGAAACATTGGGAGGATTTGAGATCACCGGAGTGGGGAGTAACCAAACCGGTAATCTAATGGTGAGTCTTGGAAGACTCAGTGTGGCAATGTACGGAGGACCAAAGTTTCCAAACAAAGAAAAGGTATAAGGTTCTCCAAGAGAAGGGGTTCCTCCATTGGTACTCTCAAGATTTGATTCCATTAACACTGACTCAACCTAAGGTCCACTAAGTAATACAACCAACCCACACTATGAATCTAAGAAGAAAACAATCAAACAAAAACTTCCCACAATGAAACCACTAGTTGGTGATAAAATCCAACGTCACGAGATCAAAATAGGAAGAGGCGGGGATAGAGTGGGTGGATCAGTTACATTGGCGACCTTATTAATGGAATTATGCCTTAGTGCAAGATTCCACGCAATAATTGTGTATTTACCCTCCAAGGAGCTCGAGTGAGTTTGATCAACGTCTGTTCCAGGTATAGTGAGACTTCCCTTCACCATCACCTTGTGTGAGACCCTGAAGATTATGGCTACTAAGGTCACCAACTCGCAATCAGCCCCTGGGTGGGTACAGTCAACAGTCCAGTTGGAACGTATGGGAAGGATAACAAGTCCAAAATCAACTCGAGAGGCTCCCACACATAATCATGGGTATACCTTCAAGTGACCCCCAAAATACAATCTGACCACTACAAATGGTTGAGCCACGGAGGGATAATCTCCGTAATTATCCTGAATGTGACCTCGTGCATAACCCTTGTGTTAGAGGGGGATCCCAGAAAGCCTATATGAAAATTGGATTTGACTCTCCCTATCTCAGGATGCTAATGTTCATTTGGAAAACTTTGGAGAGTTGTACTCACAACCTAATCCAAAGTGCTAATCCTAGTCTAATGTTGGTGGAAGATCCTAAAAACAAAAATTTTCTAGATAATTTTTAATTAGCATTTATTTTATGGTTGTTCTTTACTCAAAGGGTGTATGACAATGAAACTGATGGTATGATGAATCAATTCCCAAAAATGCACAAGAAGATGATAAGCAGTCGTTTCTTTCGATGAATGGCTATTTAAGGAAAGGAGAAAAGTTGTTGTCACTATCAAACACTAATATGCAATGTCCTCAATCAATTTGTTTCTCACTCAAATCCAATGTAATGCTAAGAATTTCAGAAATTCCTTCTAATATCCAAACCAATCACTAAAATATGTCCTTTTGCTTATATGTGAATTATGATCATATGTAATACTTCTAAATGTCAATCAAACTTCAGGATTAAACAAGCAGAAGCAAACCTCACACAAAACAAAAAAATACACTCTCGTTGTGAAATAGACAAGAAGAACAAAGATAACTAAATTTCAAACAAGAACCAAAAAAAACCTTAGACAAAAGGGAAATGATGGAAATTTGACCTCAAAGATAAAATGAAAAGGTTCACAAACCTTTGGATTTCCTCACAAATGTTTTCACTCAGTCAAATAAAGGAGAAGAAAACAACAAGTTAACTCTAGGTCAGTGAAGACAAAGAGTGGCTTCAAGGCAAGGAAAGAAAATGTAAAAATTCCAAACAAAAGAAGATGAATTCTCATAAATAAGGGTGTTTGAAATCCAATATCAAGATGGACTGAGAGTATGGGACCTTGAGTAAGTGCAAAAGGAAAAAAATGAACCCAGAAATTGAAAAAACTAGATGATTTTTACTAAAAATGGGATAGCACTCTAGTGTAAAGGGTACCAGAGTGCTCCAACACTCTGTGTAAGACCAACAGGGAGTGTTGGCGCTCTTCAAGCAAGGTCAGGGGAGCGCTCTATTGCAAAAGCTCAGAAAAATTCCCAGAAACTCAAAAAATCAAGGAAATTCAGTCAATCAAGGTGATCCTGATGAAATAAAGAGGCAATCAAACAATTCTAAGAATAAAAAATACAATGTGGAGAAGATCAAATCAGTGGAAAAAGGGTCAAAACAATATCTGGGAATGGAAACAAAAATCAGGGCTCCTCCCCAGTGGAGTCGCCAATTTATGTTGTAGGTGAATCCCCCTGCAGACAAGTGGATTCCCTCTTGGTCTCTAGACTCCTAAGGCCAATATAGAAAATTTATTAACATGGACACTGACTTCCTTTTAGATCTAATCAGGCTAATGAATGAAAGAGAAGGAGAAATATATGTACCTTATTAGTGACATTTGTCCTTTCAAAGTCTTGGCTGAGCTTCGATCCTGAGCTCCCTGATAGATCCTGTAGGACAAAAAAAGATACAATGGACTTCCTACTCTACTATGATTAGCTCAATCATAGATCCATCTACTACAGACAAACTCATGTGGAACAAGCACAATTTTGAAAGAAACTGTTGGCAGCCAATTCAATTCTTTCAATTGCCTTAAAAGCTGCCCACACCTATGTCTCTTGAACTTCAAATTTATGTCGCATTTTGCAAAAGATGATATTTTCATTTCATGCGACACTTGCAAATTGGTTTCGATTCAATTTTCACGACTAAAAGCGTGAAAACTCCTCCATCATTGTTTGGACTGTCATACTCTTTTATTGATATTCTGAAAGGCACTTACCTTTGGTTTGTTATTAAGTGGCTGGAGTGATTTTTCAAACTATGTCCATTTACCTACTTTTACTTTGATTGCGCAACTTGATTTTTTTTATTTAATTGATAAGGCATTGGGCATGTTAATCTATGAATTATACTTGATTATATAAGGGTCATGGTTAATCTTGTTTTTATATGATGTGATCCTTACTATTATAAGATGTTGGCTTATCGATTTTATGAAATCACTTGACACAATGTTGTATAAACTTTGATTATGCAACAAGC
>JASDQU010949577.1:13812-35737 GCA_032191745.1 Picea mariana | reverse complement strand
ATGTCTGGAGTCATGAATTCCTCCCCAAAGTTAACTCCTTCATTTGGTCCCTAGATCATGGGAAAATTCTCACAGGAGAGAATCTTATGAAAAGAGGCTTCCACGACCCTTTCAACTGCTCTCTATGTCACATCCATCAAGATAATATCCACCATCTCTTCTAGAATTGCCCCTTCTCGCAAACTGTTTGGAAAGTGGCCTTCAAAGATCTATCCAGAAAAATAAGATGGCCCTCAACTCCCAATCCTAGCTTGGGGAATTGGGACAAGTACTATCAGGGATCCTTCAAGGAAAAACCAGTCATGAAGCGTATTTGGAGGGCGGTCCCCAAGTTTGTTTGCTGGCAGATATGGCTGGCTAGAAACAAAAATTTCTTTCAGGGGACCGTTTCTCTCCCCCAAACTGTAGCCGCTAAGGACAAACTACTTCTCTCAGAAGTTATGAACTCAAAACCTCTAAATGTAGAAGATCCAACCAATTGGAATGACCGGGAAAAAGATTGGATGAGAAGTTTTAATCTTAAGCCATTTAAACGTGCATTCGCAATGCATAGATCGTGCTGGAAACTTCACAATATCCATAACACAGAACTCTGGATCCAAAAGCAACAAATTCATACTCTATGTTTTGATGGAGCTTCAAAGGGAAACCCAAGGGAGGTAGGCACAGAGGGGTTCTCTTCGAACCTAGAGGAAAAAGAGCTCTGAATTACCATTGGAATCTTGGGACGGATACTAACAATAAAGTTGAGGCCTACTCTCTACTAAAAGGCATCCAAATCGTCCATACTCAACAAATCCGAGAGCTGAACATTCTTGGAGACTCCAAAAATATAATAAGAATGATGGTCCACGAATCCAACCCTCGAGTCTTAATCCTAAAGCAAGTAACAGATAGAATAAGGGTGGATTCTCGAGACATTAAGATAACCTTCTACCACATAAAGAGAGAAAACAACAAAGTAGCAAACAAAATGGTGAATGCAACCATTGGGAAGACACTTGGTTCCTTAAGCATAGACGGAGTGGTAACATCAACCCCCCCTGTTCTAATACATCTTATGACCAAGTTCCATTACGAAAAGGTAGAGGCCGAAGTAAGGAGGTGATTCATTGAGGCCTTAAGAAGAAACTAAGGGCACACGAATAGGAGAGGGGCTCACACTCCTCAAGTTGGCAACCCAAGAAGAACAAGGGGGTGAGAGGACCTTGGGGAGGTGAGAAACTGCTCAGCCAAACAGGTGTGGAGCACGTTCACAACCACACGGAACATGGCATCTATGGTTTGAACATGTGGAAAGGAAGTCTAAGACACACCGCCCAAGGAGAAGTAGTGGTTAACGACTTAAGTAGGGTCATCATGCTGCGAAGTGTTTAGAAGGACAGTCCTGCAGAGCTCGTGGGAGAATATGTCATCAAGGACCAGACAAGGATGGATAAGGTATGAGAAATCCCTCCCGCACAACACACTCGCCTTCTCAACGTCAACAACACCTTCAGGCTCGGGTTCATGGAGTCTGATGGAACGGTTCATAGGGAATTTCCATCGCGCAAGAAGATTAGCATGCTTTTTCCATTAATGGACTCATGGGAGATCATGGCATCGTCTCGGAGCTTGATTACGCTTAGAAAAATAGTTTTATGGGTGAATTCATCTGCTCCTTCTTTTCTGCTAGGAGCTCAGGTTCTTTTTATCCACTCCTACTTGACTAATTTCCTGTTTATCTTGATCTTTCTCTGCCCCTACTGTCATCCTAGCCCCCAATAGCCTCAACAATTACTATCTGAGTCCTCCCTCTTGGTTGCTCGGGCCCTTTGTTTCCCCTCTTTATTTTCCTCGCCTAAACTGTTGCCTATGATCTCTCGTGCTACCTCGCTGATTTTTTATACCTCCCTGCTCAACCCGTGGGTTCCGACCCGTTTACTGCATAAAACCCGAGGAACTTCCAGGTTTGAAGTGTTCCTAGATTGCAGAGCTCAACTCTCACTTGGACTGTCGCCCCTGACCTTGCTTGTTCCCATGTTGAAGATTGGTGTTCTCCTGCCTAGTCCGTGGGCTCCGACTCGTTTCTTGCAGAAAATTTGTGAAATTTTTAGGATCGAAGTGTCTCCAACCTATGAAGCAATGCAGAAAGGTAAAGGAGCTTCAGTGGAATCGGGGAACTGGGCCGAGGATCCATTTGAAGAGGAGTGCGGCGGGTGCAGCAGAATTAGATTGCAACTTGGAGCAATTGGCGCCAACAGGGCCTTTGAACTCAAAACGTTGTCCCAACATAGACACATGATTGAAAATCTCCAGGATGAGAGTTACGCTCAACGAAGCCAGATAGAGGATCACTGCAAGAAAATGGAGACAATGCAAATAATATTAGAGCAAATGGAAGGTACACAAAAAACTCCAAGCAACCTGAGAGAGCAGTAGGAAAATTCCAAGAATGAGCAGTCGAATTCAGTAAACCAGATCCCAGACTTGAATGAGCTGCACCCAGAAAATGTGCTGGATTTACAACACATCAAACTTGAAAAGGGTAACTAATCTATGGAATTTTAATGTTTTGTCTTACAATTTGTATCAACAAAATCTACTACCGGAGCTATCTGGGGAACTCTACCTTTAGAAATTTTGTTAGGCAAGGGGGTTGTATAAAAAATCACTGTTCCAAAACTGCACCCTATTTTTGTAAAAGATTCTCTCTAAGTGACATCCCTCGAAGGTCTATATTGACCATTTTTTTTGTAAATCTATGGATTCTTCCACACATCTAATATATATTTTACCAATTTCTATTACAAAAAAATAATGTTATTCCTAAGTCATGTATCGAGTTCACACATGAAAATAATTTTACAAAGGTTCAAAGAATAGAAAAATCACCCCCTATTATCTAAATGGCCTACAAGTACATGTGATACATATTTACACATGAATGAATTATAAAATAATCAATTAAAATTATCCATAAAAATTGACCTTGTCCAGAATGAACACGGATGATCACTACCTCATTCTTTATAACACGGATGATCACTACCTCATTCTTTATAGACAAGTCATTTTAAACATTACAATTAACATTTATCCTAAATTGTCCTAAATTGATTTAGCAAACTTTAATTTCCCAACTTATCATTTCTAAAACTCCTMTAATATATGATTTACCATTATGGTAGCTCATTAGAGTGGCATGGTGAATTATCTATTGAACTAGTGCCAAAAGAATAACAACGAGATTATCATTGAGACGTTAATGAAATAAAGGCCTTTTATAAGTTACATGCACTGAGCGTGCGATGAACACTAAAACATTTGGTTCAACCTTGTTAAGCCAAGTTGTAGAGACTTGGTAAAACGTTTAACAATGATCAAAGCGAATGACTATACTTATTGTAGATGTTCATCTACTAAGGCGGAGCATCAAAGTTTATGATGATGGAATTTAAATAAATTTTTTAACGGGCCATGTTATGTTTTCCATCAATAACTAATTTTTAATATTAAAATTTTTAATTATTTTTATTTTTAAATTAATAATGAAAATTATATTATTATTTAAGATTTAACTAGTTATTTTAGTTATTTAAGGTTATCGAAATTCAAATTTCTTATTATTATAATATTTTTTGTCTTACAAATTAGTAAAGCTATTGTTTAACCATTAGACACCTTAAAAATAATTTTAATCAATAATAGACACCTTAAAAATAATCTTACAACATTTTCATTTATTAAACTTTATCATTCTTCATTACAACTTCATTACAATTTCTTTTATGTAGTACCAAAATTAAATTATACAGTTTTTATTGAGGTATGATTACTATTATTAAATGTTTCGGATCAAATAAATGTGGTCTATCATCTGGAAGAGTTTTAAGATATGAGAGAAATCTGAAAAATCATCGAGTGTATAAATATGATTTTTTTTTAGTAAAGAGCCAACTTATTAAAAATATATAAGAACTAAAAACATTACTAATTAATTTCTAGAATCTGTCCTTGTGGTTAGTTGATCATAATCTAGATTAGGGGTAAAAAATTAGCCCAAAAATCAAAGTGCTCGGAATCACTTAAAAACAGACAGGTGTGTAGGCCTTGTCCTCACGAACCCAACACAACTCGAACGGGTTCAAACTGACACTGTATGAGTGAGATATCACTTTCTGTCCATTTTGCCAAACATACAAAATTTTGCCGACTGTACAGTCCATACAACTGACGTGGCATGACCGTATGCCGAGGTGGTAGGTGACTAGGTATATGAGGTTTCATATAAGTGGCCCAGTGGGAAGCTGACATGTGTCATCAATTGAACGATTTAAATGGTGCCACGTGGCACCCCCTCTAGTTGACAGTTGGCAAAATATTGGGGGGAGCCCGCAGGACTCGATCCCGTGACCTACGGGCAGGGCGAGGGATACCACTCCACCCAAGCTTTAGTGCTTACAACTTTATGTTTTAATTTATATTAAAAGTTACTCTATGGTAAGTTTAGGCGCGGGCTCTGGGCTGGGGCTTAGCCCCAGCCCCGTTCACATGAACTTTGCCCATACGACCCTTTGCCATACATTGCGCGGGAGTGCTTCCAACGAAAAAAACGTCGACACTTTTCAGCACATGAACCACATTTGAATTCGGATCTTGCCCTGGGCATGACACTTGGCGCAATTCACACCGTTGCAATGGGCGCCCAACTTTGGCGCAGGATGTGGTCACATTGGAAACTACGCGTCCAACACCTCCACGGATTGGGGGCTAGGTTCCCTAACGATGAGACTTTTTGGCACATTTTGTGGAGTTGGCACGCATTCTGGGTTTAGGCACAGGAAATGCCTAGAAGCTAGGTTACTCACACAGGAGGTGTGAATTGGTGAACTAGAGACAACAAGCTTGAAGGAGAAAACTTACAGAAGGTCTATATTATTCTTTTATTGGCCAAACCAGGTGCCGAAAAAGCCCAACCAAGGGGTTTTGGATGTTCTGAATCCATTGGTATAGGTTTCAAGGAATTTGGAGACTTCTATTGCAGGTTTTGCTACAGGGAAGTTTCAGAGAGCTGCAAGGAGCCCAGGGCCACCAATGAAGGAGGCCATGTCCAGAGGAGTCAAAGTCCATTTTCAGTGATTGAATAGTCATTTTTGGATAATTGATATGCTTTGAACTCATTGGAATAGGTTGCGGAGGCATTTGAGTACTTTTACAGGTGTTTTGGCCAAAGGGAAGCTTAGGGAAGCTCAAGGCCACTAGTAGAAGAGGTCATGCCCAGATGAGCCATGGTTTGTTTTCAGAGATATAATAGTCATTTTTCGGGTTTTTATGTATTCTAAACCCAATGGTACAATCAGTAAATCCATTGGAGTTGAGAAGCATCTTGTAAAAGAAATTAGACAAACTAATCCCAGAGAGCCTAGTCCATTGATGGAGGCTCAAGGAGATGTAGCCCAGTTGGGGGTGAACTCCTTTATCATGTTGTTGTTGTTGTGAGTTTGCTGTTTATTATTTGCTGCAATTTATGCTTGATTTTGTATTCTTTGAACACAATATTTAACCTTTAAAAAAACCTCACACATAAACACCTAAAAGGAGCCTAAACTTGCAACATAAATCCTCTTGCACAGCTAAGACTTTGAGCAAGGTCCTGAAGATTATTTTAATGGAGTAGAGGGTGCTTGCATAGAAAAACAAGTCATCCCCCTATTTTCAGATCATTAGTGTTGGGATCCAATTTTGACTAATCTTCCAGCCATCATCTATGTTTAGATTGTTAGGTTGTTTTTCAATTTCGATGGCTTCCCTAAATTTCCATTGAACATAAGGGTGTCTATATGATCCCGTGCTCGTGTGGTAAACAACACATAGGAGAAATAGATCGTTCCTTTAGAATTAGAATTCAAGAACATGTCTATGATATCAAGCACAATCTCACTCGTCCCTTAACTTTAGCAGAACATTCACACAAAACAAAACATCATATTTGTATTGAAGAGGTCAAAATCCTTGCCAAGGTAGATCACTATCACAATAGGAAATTTAGGGAAGCCATCGAAATTAAAAAACAACCTAACAATCTAAACATAGATGATGGCTGAAAGATTAGTCAAAATTGGATCCCAACACTAACCACAATGACAGATTCTAGAAATTAATTACTAATATTTGTAGGTCTTATATATTTTTAACAAGTCGATTCTTCACTAAAAAACTTTTCATATTTATACACTTGATGATTTTTCAGATTTCCCTCATATCTTAAAACTCTTCCTGATGATGGACCACATTTGTTTGATCTGAAACGTTGAATTAAAAAACTGATGCAATGACTATGAAAGAACTACCTTATCATGACACTAGTCGCAAAAGTCTCAAAACTAAAATTATTAAATGTCTATTTAAATTAAATATAATATTAAACTTTATCACTCTTCATTACAATTTCAAGTATTATCTAACCATTGGACAATTATGACATGATGCTGCAGTGGTTAATAAATAATCAATAATCTGCACCTTAAAAATAATCTTACAACATTTTCATTTATTAAACTTTATCACTATTCATTACAATTTCTTTTTGTGTAGGTTCATTTACCAAAATCAAATTATACAATTTCTTTTTGTGTAGGTTGTTATTTACCAAAATTAAATTATACAATTTTTATTGAGACATGATTAACATTATTAAATGTCTGTTTAAATTAATTATAATATTAAACTTTATCACTCTTCATTGCAATTTCTCTTTGTGTATGTTGTTATTTACCAAAATTAAATTATATTTTTATTGAGACATGATTAACATTATTAAATGTCTATGTTTTTATTTACCAAAATTAAATTATATTTTTATCGAGACATGATTAACATTATTAAATGTCTAGGTTGTTATTTACCAAAATCAATTTTTATTGATAGATGAATAACATTATTAAATGTCTATTTAAATTAAATAGAATAGTAATTTAGATTTTTGTCTATAGACTTAGATTATGATAATATGTTTTAATCACAGTATATATAAATTAAGAATTTTAAGAGGGCAACTACAAAACTATTTTATGTGATTGATTAACGGTCATAGATGGGTTGAAGGATGTCTTTATCTTCTAAATGTTTCATGTAGAATCTTCCATTTGTAGAGTTAACATAAGTAAAGCTATGTGGTTACTATACTACGAAGTAAAGAGAAATTGAATAACAACGTGGTGTGTTGTGTGAAGCACAGGGGGGAGATCTAGATGATGGAGAGACTAAATTATAATAAGATTCTTTAAAATCATCCTTTCCTCACACATTTATTGTGTCTAGAATATTTTTGTCAAATCTCACCTGTTTCTAGGATTTTCAAGGTTGGATACCTAGAAAATTGTGGCTTTTCCAGTTTTGCTCAACTTTAAGGTTTGAGGTAACAATAAAAAAGAATGAGGTCGGCTAAACTTTCAGATTGTGGCATGCAAGCAACTAACAACTAAGAGTATACTTGAATAAATATTTTGTAGATTTGGTGCTATGAGATATCCAATACAATGTTTGGGCAGTCATGCAAACCCTAAATCACCCTAGACTAAGGTTAGGGTTTTGACAGAACCTCGATCCATTATTGTAACTAATCTTTGTTTACTAGGTGTACTTGTACATCTTGGAAATTGTCATACATAAGATTTCAATGATGAATTGCTTGATACAGTTATGTAAGATGGCCAAGATTTGGCTATGGAAATGAACTCGGGAAGCTTTGGCATTTCTCGAGAAATATTTTTTTTCTCTTCTCATCTTGTATGTTTGATCCCTAATGATATGTCTATGGCAGTGATTACCTGGAATTATTGAGGATATAGCTACATCTTTTAACCAATAGTTTTTTGCAATTCCCTACTTCCGTATGATTCCTAAGGTGAAAAGTGGGAACATATTGAGGAGTTATTTGGATTTCTTGCAATTTCTACAAATCCCACTAGAGGACATATATGTGTTTAACTTACAAGATTCTATTGTGAAAGTTGGGGTGGAGGAGTAGGGTACTTTGATAAGCATGAAATCGCTTTGCATTTGAAAATTTCTGGGAAGTTGGGTTTCCACAAGAGTAGTTAGGGAGGACGTAGGGTGAACCTGTCACCAATGATGTTAGACTTAAACCGCGTGGAAGGAAGAAAGGGGTATAAGGAGGAGACTATCAACTTCACCAATAACCCATTGGAGGGTTAGACTATTTGGTCCATCCCTGTTGTAGTTCATTTGGATTTGTAGTGGGATTCCAAAAATCTACACCAACTAGGGTCCAGACCCTTAGAGGAGGCTACCATGGTGATTCTATGCTATTTGGCATAGGAATTGAGTGTACAGGGTGATAAAGCCTCGAGACAAGTGAAGAATAGGATGATAAGACTTCTCAAAAATCAAACTAAGGATCATAACTGCTTAATTGTATCACCCCATGCTTGGAGTTATGAACTTGATCCTGTGGATCCATTATCCCTGAAGCAGTGGTCATAGGAGAACAATGAGTTATTGCACTCTATGTATGAATCTAAAAACACATTAAATGAGCCTTGTCAAGAGTTTGATTTCCTTTGTAATATTTTTATTGATTGGAAAGATTATGTTTATGATTCTAATTTTGTGGGAACTATGTTGGATTTGAAACTACTGAGTGGTGCCCCATCCTCATATTTGAAGGTGGGAGGGCTTTAGTCTCAGGAGGGCTCTGTTGATATCTTTTCCTGTTAGGGATAAGATCCAACCTCCTAGGGTTTTATTGAAGGACTTATCAATATTTCTTCTACATTTTTATAGAGGTGGTTCTCCTCTTTCTCACTCATATATTCAATACACTTGCTCAGAAATTATATTTATAAATTCAACATCAACCCTTGTGAGTGGACCAAGTGGTAAAGTAACTGAAAAAAGATAAATTATATTAGAAATATAAGAACCTCACATATATGAAAAAAGATAAATTATATTAGAAAGATAATAACCTCACATATAATAAACAACACATATACATCTATTCCATCACATCCATTAACTCAGGTAATGGGAGAAAATACTTTGAAGCATGACTCATAGATATAAAATAAGACGGATGGCCCAGAAATAAGAGAGATTTAAATGATTTCATTCATTTAGAATCATCAAATGCATAAGAGAAACATACAGGATATTTCATGCTTATACAATTTCCGAAACCACAAATGTTATGAACTCCTAGAATACCTCTCAGTGAGAGTAACAAATATTACAAATTGATGGTAAAGTTCGAATAAGATGTCTGCCTATCGCATGGCACATAATTCTTGATACTTAAACTATAAAAGAAATAAAGAAAGAAATGTAATCAAGAATCGACTTTATGAGTAAACAATAAACCAATAAATCTAGATGATTGATAGATTGGGAAGAAAGAAGGGAAATGATTCAAAAAGAAATGCACTCACAAAAAAGACCAGAGGAATGACAAATGGATGGATGTCTCTCTCTCTCTCTCTCTGATGTCCCCAATGAATATGCCTCTCTTATTCTTTTGTGATATTCATTTTCTTGAATATTCTTTAGGTTTAGGGTTAGGGTTTTATTTTACCTTGTGTAAATATGAATTTATATATTCATGCCTCCAAATGGGATCCACTTCAGACATTAACGAATTTCTTTTAACAAACCATTTTCCCAAAATAATTTGTTTTCAAGCCATAAATAATCATGACTGTATTTTATTTTTTAGGGAATTATAACTATTATTACATCCATGGAAACCACTTATAAGTTGTTATTCATGTCTCTATCTTTCCAACGAGCTCTCATTTTCTCAATTTGGACATCATGACAAACAGTTACAGCCTCCGGAAGATAGGCACTCAAAAATAGTTGATCTATTCTCCACATGAATCTTGGCCCTTGATTTGAAAATCCTCCCTATTTATCCCACATGCATTGTGGGAGGGTGTATATTTTCTGAGATACTTGCACAAAATATCTAGGTAATAATCAAACATACACAACTTGCAAATGGTGTGAAGAGAAGACAAAATGGAGGAAAGAATGAAAGAATTTATATTAATCAAATGAAAAAAATGATACAATACAAGTGATATACTCTGTATAACACAACTAACTCACCGTAGTAATCAAATAATGTGCATTAGGTGTGTTCTAGAGAGATCTAACACACAGTGACAATTATTGGAGTCAACTGCCACCTAGTCCTAGTTAACTGGCCATGTGGTCATCAATTAACTAGTCAAACTGGAGTGAAATGAGGAGAAGATAACTCACACATGTGGGATGGGCCTTACTGGTGATGATCCCATGAAAGTACGCATTATTGGTGATGATAACTAGGTTAGAAACACTTCACTCAAATAACACTACAACAGAACATGCAATTAGCGCCTAAAATAATGCCATAATTTAGCATATTTCAGTTCACGAATTGGACACCTTTTTTGGTGCAAAACTGGGTGCAAATAGGACTGTTTATAATTGTGCTAGATTTAGCACCATAATTAACACTAGTTTTAGCGTCATGAATAGTGCCAGAAATGATTAGCGCCAGGTGTTGCTTCCAATTTTTCTTCTGATATGCCTTCCAATTTTGCTTCCAGTTTGGTTTTTGGTTTGGCTTCCAGTTTTACGTCCAATTTTGCTTCTGATATGGCTTCCAATTTTGCTTCCATTTTGGCCTCTAGTTTGGATTCCAATTTTACGTCTAGTTTTTCTTCCTGTTTGGCTTCCACTTTTGCTTCCCGTTTTTCTTTTGGTGTGGCTTCCAATTTTTCTTCTAATTTTCCTTCCATTGTTGCTTCTGATATGCCTTCCAATTTTGCTTCTAGTTTGGCTTCTGGTTTGGCTTCCATTTTTATGTCCAGTTTTGCTTCTGATATGGCTTTCAATTTTGCTTCTGGTTTGGCTTCCAGTTTTACGTCTAGTTTTGCTTCCCGTTTGGATTCTAGTTTTGCTTCCCGTTTTGCTTCTAGTTTTACTTCTGAGTTGACTTCCAGTTTTTCTTCTGGTGTGGCTTCCAATTTTGCTTCCATTGTTGCTTCCAAAAATGCTTCTTGTTTGCTTACAATTATTAATTTAATATGTTTTATTTCAATTCAATTAGTTAAATATATCATGTCTCTTAAATAACTTATATTATTATACAGTAAGTCATATAAATGCATTTGAAATATTTTATCGGATAACATTTATAAATAATTTTTAGGGAAACAAACATCCATACAAATTAACATCATTATACTTAATAAATCTTCATCAAAATAGAATCTACAACATCCAATATATATAAAATAACAAGATAATTATTATAACATGATTATCATCTATAATTAAAACAAGTGAGTCAAATATCTATAATTTAAGTGAATTTGACAACATCCATCATGAATAGTAAATCAAAACCATGATACATAATAAATATGCATCCAACAATCATCAACCACTTTCAATATATAAAAATTGACAAGTCAATACTGATAAGATCATCATTATATATAACTAAAACAAGTGAAAGTCAAATATGTCGGTAGATAACATGTGAAAATGATACATGTCCAACAGTTGACATAAATCAAAATGATACATCGTGTACAATTGATATACATAAAAATGATAAATTATGTAGGACAAAATGATACATAATGTCCAATTCATATAAGTCAAAATGATACATGTCAAAATGATACAACTCAATAATATGGTACTGGAGGCCGTGAAAATGATACATATGATAGTAACATTGAAAAGAGGCATTATAACAATATATCAAAAATTATCCATGATGCAGTCTATATGATCATGACTGCCACTAGATGCTACCAACAACTACCTCATCATCATCATGATCATCGTCATCTACATCGACATCAACCTCATTGTCATCTGTATTTGTGTCATCATGAGCATCATCTTCCATCTCAACATTAGACTCAACGTGATCTGGATCTATTTGATGAGGATCATCCGAATCTTCTGGAAGATCCTTGTTATGCAAAAAAAACATTTAGAATGAAAAGTTACTATTTATTTCATGCAATAATTAATTTCTTTGTTATATATCTAATATTACAATATATGCAATGAAACAATATTCAAAAAAGGAAAAGGATAGTGAAAGAGAAAACATACCATCTAGAAGGGAGATATACTCACAAACCATGAAGGTAAAAAAGTTGAATATTAGCATAGAGGACTGACCTAGGCTGGAATCCATTGGCGACTAATGGAACGATGAGATACTATATAATTTTGTGGAATTATTTAGAGAATATGATGATTTATTCCCACAAATATTTATCAAGATGAAGGGGATTAAATGGGAATTGGGAAAAACGAGGATAGATATGAAACTAGATGCCAATCCTATCAATAGGATACCCTATAGTTTTAAGCCCCAGATCAAGGAGAAAGTGAAAGAGAAGATTGAAAAAATGCTTTCAACAATATTAATTTTCCTATTAGAAGAATTTGAATATGGGTGGTATCAGAGTATGTTTCGAATTCAAAGGGTCGAATGATTCTTATGTTCATGGTCCATTTCCTACCCCTTTAAATGATGAAGTGTTAGACTAGGTAGCATGTAAATAGACTTAATATTTCATTGATGTCTTCTTGGAACACCATCAAGTAGGAATCACTAAGGAGGACAAAACTAAGACCAATTTTTCTATAGAATGGTGCACCTACACCTACAACACGATGTTGTTCATATTGAAGAATATGCTAGTAGAATTTTCCATGATAGTGGTCACCGCATTTAGAGATTATATACACAAATTTATAGAAGTGTACTTATATGACTAGACCATATACAACCTATTGAACGACCACATTGTAATGTTTCGACTGATGTTCAAAGGATCTCCCTTAACTTGAAGAAATGCATGCCACGTGTCAACTCCATGTTGAGAATGGAAGGAATTTCACACCATTGGTATATTTAACCACAGTTGTAGATCTCCCTTAACTTGAAGAAATGCATCTTCTTCACTCCTTTTGGTATATTTTTGGGTCAAATTATCTATAGAGATGTTGTACTAGTTGATCCAACCAAAATAGCCATAATTGTCCACCTAGAATCTTCAACCAATGTCCACATCCTATGGTCTACCATAGCCTACACTGGGTATTATAGAAGATTCATAAAGGGTTAAATGTCCATCACTTCCTAAGTTAATTTTATTTCCTAAGATGCCAAGATGATTGTGGAATAATCAACGTAGGATCAACTTGCATAACTCATGCAATTAGAGGAGGACCAATTCTTAGCATGGCATGACAAGGAGGTTGAAAAGTCATGATAGAAAGATTGACATGAGAACCATATTAGATGTAAGGAATTTGACAAGGGTGATTGGTATTACTTTACAACAACCAATATCGCAAGAGCCATGGTAAACTAAGGATTTTATGCCTTGGCCAAACATACTTGTGGGAGCTTACGAAACTCCTTTATGCTGCTCAGTTTGGATTTTATGCCTCCAAACCAAATTGGCCACATGTCCTTGAATGACTTGAGGAGGAAAATTGAAACTCATGATAAAACTAAAACCAGGACTCAGATGCATGAACCGTCAGTTGCATTGGATCCAAATCTCCGAGTTTCAACTAGTGGGGCCCCTACGATATCATTTCATTGACTGGAAAACCATTTTTTGGCTGGAAAACCACTGCACAAATCATCCAATCGGGTCTGAGTTTATACATAAAGTTTCTTGCCTTTTCCACATCCACCATAGTTTCTTGTAAAAAGATTAAACTAGCAGAAGTTTTTGTGATAAGTATACGAAGGGAGGCCAATTTTAGGGGTCCTCCTACCCATATGATATTGAGAGAGAGGAGGATCATTATTTATCCCTTGCTAGGGATTTCATGCCTCTAAGAGCCCCCTGATCATTATTAGAAGAGAAATGATTTGCAGAGAAAGAATTGTTTGTCCCCACCTTTTTGCGGGCACTCCTTGTTTTGATTGAAGATAATTCATACCCCAAACCTCGTGACCACGCAGGGTCAGTCTCTTTGAAATCCACATCCCCTCGAGGATCCCTAGTATCACCACTAGGTATTGGTTTGACCATAGGTTCCTTCCCCAAGTAGGTCGGTATTGAGATAGGGATTGAATTCTCTCTAAGAGTGAGAACTAGTGCTGATAACATCATGTCCAAAGAAAAGTCGCTAATGACAGGTTCACCATAACCTAGGAAAAGGGTAGAGTCTTCCACATCCACATTCTCAATATTAACAAGGGAACTCACCTCATGATATGAAACATTCTCAAGAATTGGCAATGCTCGATCATCTATCGATTTTGTAATCTCAGGGACTGAGTCCAGAATCTTTCCTTTAACTATATCTGACGATAGAGACTATTTCGGGAATAGAATACTATTTAAGTGATCACGCTCCCAAGCATATAATGAAAAATACAGCACATGACAATAGTGTTTTAACTTACCGATAAAGGTGTGGTCCGACAAAACTAGATTATCCTCAATACTCATACCAGGGTAATCCCCTGGCTCTTGAGCATCCATCATTGGTGTAAAATTGTCAGAAGGAAAATCCTCCGAAGAGTCCTCCTCAACCAATGCCCCATAGATATGTGGAAATTCCTTCCGTAGGTGACGAGTGTGCCTATAGAGAGAGAAATAGAATGGAATGCCCAAATAGTCCAACCTTTGAACAAACAAATGATCCCTCCAATCAATTTCTAGAGTTTCCAAGAGCCTCGTGTGAATGTCCACTTCAACAAGCACCTTTTCCATTCTCTTCTCTAGTGAAAGCATTGCTTCTTCATAAACTTTTATAAAATGGCCTAAGGTGTTGCCAACCGCCTCCATAGCTTTCGTATTCCACATCTGCAATGGTAGACCCAGGAGAAGAACCCACAAATGGCGAAAGATGAAATACTCTATCACCGGATTAAAACTTATGCACCACCTCTTCAGCATCAGACTCCTTCCATCGTACCCCCATAACCTTTGAAGAATCCTTGCAAAGTCTTCTGGGCACCTAAATACAAATCTGAGCCACCCTCTCGGTAGGGACACCTCCTCAGGAGAATAACGAATCAACGGTTCCCAGTTACTGTGCATCTAGTCTGATAGTGATAATTTGCATCAAGACCGGTATGCCATCCTCCCAACTAAATCACATAGTGCTAAGTTAAAGGAATCTTCAAGTCCTATATCCATGCCGAAAACCATTCAACGTTTGGTCCTTTCTGGCCTCCACACCCTCGTCGAGTGCTTAAGGCTACCCCTCTTCACTTTTGAACGTTCACCCTATAAATCCTCTTCCCATTCTTCATGAGTTTTAAAGATAACCTTCACCTTATACTGCCCCACCATACCACCCTTCCCCTGCTCTTTACATGTAGACAAAAACCCACAAAAACCTCACCAGGGAGTCTAGCAATACTCTGGGAGGTATGTGAGTCCGACGCTCTAACAAACTGGTTGTGAGGTTTGGTGCTGGAGGTAGGAGAAAAGGATAACTCCTCGGGAATAGACCGAGGGTCATTAACTCACCAATTAATATGGAACCTGCTGCCTTTAATAATGCACAACGCATCCACTGAGGTAAAAAATCCCGCCCTCTCCCAGAGCTCCTTGTCAGTCGCACCCATGAGTGCGCTGACCTCACTATCCATTTAGTAGCTTCCAGAAACCATTTGTGCCTGCCACCTCATAATTATAATTAATGTTTGTCAGTGGTGAAGTCTCTTCGAAGGTTTTAAAACCCCGAGGTTCAGACAAAACACTAAAGGATTAGAAGACAGGGAGGCCAGGACCATCAAAGCTTTCTATCTAGAAGATGCTCTGCTACAATATAGCACCACTTCGCCAAATGATCCATGAAAGTTAGCGAAAGATTAGTAGAAAAAACAACCCACTGAAAAGGAAGGGTTGGAAAATAAACGCCAAAAGAACCACCATAGTTAGCATAAGAAAAGCGGGAAAAGAATAACCCACTGATAAGGTAGAGGTGAAAAAATAATGGATTCGCTAAAAGGACTCCGAGACAGGATAATCCCCTCCATTCGTGCCCAAAATCTTGATTCTTAAAAGATAAAGATAAAATGGATTGTGAGAATCCATCTATATTCCTACTGAGACATGGCTCATCCTAATCAATAAAAAAACATAATTGAACTTGTGTTGTTTCAGGTTGACCTCCATTGAAGCTGCACCTCTATCCGCCTTCCTGCCTCATAAAAATATGTACTTCCAACTCTCTCTCACATATGATACTTATATCTAGTCCAAATATAAAATTGAACTTGAATATGCTTATTGAATATTGACCTCCAATAACCTCCACTGATGTAAACAAAATTATAGAACATGGTATATCATTTTTATATCAATGATTGTAAAAATGATATCATTAATCAATAGGTACATTAGTATACAAAAACTATTTGGGTAGCATGGTTAAGGTCGGGGTATAAAATGTGACAACTTCATCTTGAGAAAATAGTTCTAGGAACTATCATGGAGATAATTCAACAATGTAATGGTGGAATGATATGAGTACTTACGAGAGAAGTGATGAGTACAAGAAAAGATAAAACTAATGAATCATAGAATGAAAAATATCATAAGAAAATAATGGCAATACTTAAACATCATTTGTAGAATAACTACAYAAACCAAATAGCAGATGRTTAACATATTTGTGTAAATGTGAACTTAAAAAGAAAGAAAAAACCTAATTGAATAATCAAACCAATAATATAAACCCTTGAGACACAAGAGGCTATTCAATATGTACAATTTATTATTGATACTAGAATTGGTACAAACTTAAGGAAAATATTTCAATATGTTAATAATGTTGTCCCTAAATCATGACAACTTCTCAAAGAAACCAGTTCATCCAATTGTAGGTAAAAACAAAGGAAAAAATAAAAAAATATTAACGATGGACTGCATGCCGCGTCTCTGCGTTCTAGGTTTTAGTGGTCGTGGTTTTCAGAGCCTTAATAGATCCCTCTGAGGGAGGGGATCTATCCCCACGATCCTCGTCTTTAGACCTGCAGACCTTTCAGGCCTTAATCTCGTCCTATGCAAAAACCTCCAAGCCACCCCCCCTCGATCTTTGTTAAAAAAGCAGCTGAAATTCCTAAGGTGAACGTCTTTGCTCCCTCAACACAACCCCTTTATCTTAGACTGGTGGACAGAGGACTGATCGGTAAATTTATCGGACTCTGACCCTCCCCAAAAGCCATGCACCTCTGGCTGGAAGCGAAGTAGCACAAACTGATCCAAGGACAAATGTCGACAACCTTCTGTGGTAAGGGATTCTTTGCCTTCCTGTTTGAAAAAAAAGAAGATAGAGATATGATATTCCGAAGCGGAACTTACTTCATGGGTGAAAGAGGAATGTACTTAAACAAATGGACTCCTGATTTCATCCCAGAAATCAACATTCCCTTAGCAGTCCCTGTTTGGGTAAGACTTCCTTTCCTTCCCCTCCATTGTTCGCATGAAGAAACCATAAGAAACATACGAAACACACTAGGAAATTATATTGACTGTGCTGACCCATGAGAGGGTTTACAGGAATGCGCTAGGCTCTACTTGGAATTAGATCTAGAAAAGGACTCCCAGAAGCAATACAACTAAACCTAGATAATTGGTCTTACATCCAACAAGTTGACTATGAACAAATCCCCTTCAAATGTAAATCTTGTCACGAATATGGTCATTCTTCCAAATCCTTCCCCCAGGCCAAAGAAGCATAGGATCAAGATCCAAAAAAATATCAATGGTAGCAACCAAAGCGGAAAAAAGCAAATGGAAAAACTTAGTCAATACTGGTTCAAAACTAGAGGGAAAAACCTCCAAATCCAAAAGAAGCACGTCTAGGATCTCCACACAAAGGAGAATCAAGCCATAACCAATACATTGGTCTCAACCTAGAAGGAAATATAGAGGAAATCAGGGAATCCTAGGACAAAAATGACAAAAAGGGACAAGAAGAGACAGGAGAAGGGAACAATAAAGGCAAAGAAAAAGAAAAATAAGTCCTAGACTTGAGTGGGGATTCAACAACAAAATAAATCCCCAACCAAACCCTGGAGATTCCAAAAATATCAGAAGAGGAAAGGCAGGACACCTAAGACAGTGATTCTGACCTAGAACTAACTCAATTGTCCAACACAAAGAAAACTGGAAGAAAATCCCAAAGGAATAAAAGAGAATTGGCTGCAGATAGAAAAAAAGAACTAGACATCCAAAAAAAATAGAGGAGGCACTAAAGAAAGATGGAAAATCTGGGAAAAACAAGGCAACCCATCATAAGGGAACAACTTCACATCCCTCAAAAGGGGGATCACAAAAATACACTGATAAATGATGAAAGTCGTCTCCTGGAATTGCAGAGGATTAGGAAGCAGGGTCAAAAAATAAGAAGTTAGAAAATTGTTACAAATATAAAATCCCTCAATCCTCATGCTCCAGGAGACGAAAATGAGGGAGATGGAAACCCTCAAAGATCTTCAAAAAATTTGGAAAAAAAGCAAAGGAAGAGTAGTTAGTTCTAGAGGGGCATCAGGTGGAATATGAAATTTCTGGAATGCCAAGGAATTCGACCTAAGAGATCAGGTGCAAATGTAGTTCTGGCTAATGGTCACTCTCCTCAATAAATACTTGGGTATGCAATACTCCATAATAAATGTTTATATGCCCAATAAATATATAGAAAAAAATGAATGCTGGCAATTCCTTCTGGACTTGGGCACTGACAATCCCCCTAGAAACCTTATTATTACTGAAGATTTCAATACAACCAGAGGGACAAAAGAAAAATGAGGAGGTTCTATCGTGAGAGATCAATTTTGAGAAAGGCTAGACGATCTTATCTTGGATCTGGATCTCTTTGACGTTCCTTCAGACAAGGGAATGCTCACTTTGAATAATATAATAGATGGACTAGGGCACATAGCGAAAAGTTTGGACCGCTCCCTAATCAAAAACTCTCTTTTGGATCTTCCAGACAAACCGTGCTCCTGGAACCTTCCTTGGGCGGGGTCAAATCACCTACCTATAAGACTGGTATTTGAAGCTCAAAAAAATTGGGGTCCCATCCCCTTCAAATTCAACCCTCTTTGGTTGGATCGCCCAGAGCTCATCCAGTCCATTGCGCAAACATGGAATCAGTGGATCTCCGGTTCACCCAATTTCATATGGGAGGAGAAGCTAAAACTGGTAAAAAAACTCCTAAAGATTTGGGAAAAAACCCATTGCAAAGCAACGACAGAGACAAAAAGCTACAACTCAAAAATCTGCAGGAGGAAATGGAAACAATTGAAATCCAGGAAAACCACATCATAAGAGAACACAAAATTCACAAGGAATATATGCAAGTGCTAGCAGAAGAGGAAATCACCTGATGCTTAAAGTCCATAAGCCTATGGTTGAAAGCAGGGGACCATAACACCTCCTTCTTCCACAGAAAGGAAAAAGTCAGAAATTGGCCAAACCAAATCTCAAAAATCAAAACCCCAGAAGGGGAAACCCTAAAAGATTTCAACCAAATCAAACAACAAGCTTCAATGCAATTTCAAAAACTATATACCATGTCTGGTAGGGCTGAAGAACAAACAATAAATGATTTTCTCAGACACATTCCCCGTAAGGTTACAGAGGAAGATAATACACATCTAGATAGACCAATTGAAGAATCATAAATGCTAAAAGCTCTAAATCAATTCCATGAAGACAAAGCCCCGAGTCCATACGACTTCACTCTTCATTTCTACAAAAAGTGCTAGCACATAATTAAAAAAAGATTTCATAAGGATGATAATATTTTCACACAAGGCAAAAAAAGTTGGGAGGGGCCACCAATTCCTCCTTCTTAGCCCTCATTCCAAAATAATTTGGAGCCTCTTCTCTTGACCATTTCAGACCCATCTCTCTCTGCAATATTTCCTACAAAATTTTCTCCAAAATAATCGCCAACAGGTTAAATCCTCTACTTAGATCCCTAATCCTTCCAAGTCAAGGATGATTTGTGTCAGGCCGTCATATTTGGGACAACTTCATCCTAGTTCAAGAGGTAATTCACGCCAACAACTCTTGAGGAGAATCAAGTATGGCAATAAAACTCGATATGGAAAATGTTTTTGATAGAGTAGAGCATAAATTCCTCTTTAAAGTCATGGAAAATTTTGGTTTCAGTCAAAACTTCATATCCTGGACAAAATCCTGTATTGCCTCCCCTTGGATATCACCCCTCTTAAATGGAAGACCTGGCCCCTTCTTCAAAGCGTCCAAAGGTTTAAGATAGGGCTGCCCTCTCTACCCCCTCCTTTTTGTGATAATGGTCGAATCCCTAAATCGTAATCTTGAATGGGAAAGCATAAACAACACTATCCCAGGTATCAAAATTGCCCAAGGGGCCAAAAGACTAAATCACTCCCAATTTTCAGATGACACAATCCTCTTGAGTACGGCCTCAAAAATTCTAGCCAGAAGAATTTTGCAAGTTCTGGACACCTTCCTCCTAGTTTCAAGAGGGCTCCTGAACAAGGAAAAATGCCAAATTTACGTTTGGAATGTAGTTGCAGTCATCAGAGTAGGAATTTCTCAAATAATGGGATTCACCATCACCCAAGAATGGAAATCCTTCAAATATTTAGGCCTCCCTTTGTGTATTAAAGAGCTCCCTGGCGAGTTTTGACAATTGTCTCTCCAAAATGTTAAAGAAAATATAGAATCTTGGGGTTCAATATGGCTCAACCTAGCAGGAAGGGTGGTCCTGATCAAATCAGTCCTCTCATCTCTCCCCATTTTTCAATTTTCTTCCCTTCTAGCTCCAAAGGGAATCCTCAAAGATTCGATGCAGCTTATCTGCAAATTCTTATGGCAAGGAGGAAACTCTAATCACAAAAAATTCCACCTAGTGAACTGGGATACAGTCACCTTTCCCCCCAAAAGTGGAGGACTTGGAATCATAGATCCCAAAGTCACCAATATAGCAATGGGCGCTAAACTTCTCTGGAGGATAGTCACAGGAGAAAAGGATTGGTGGAAAATGGCTCTCATAAAAAAGTACAGGATGGGTAAAATAAAAAGAAGCATGGACAAAACTCAATCTCCCCAAACAGGATCTTAAATCTGGAAATTAATAAGGGTTGCTACTCCATTCTTCAACGAATATCTTTCCTGGATCCCGGGAAATGGAAAAATGATCAAAATCTGGCAAGATCCAATTCTAGGGGTGGACCTCAACTCTTGTGAAGAAGAAACCCGTGATCTAAAAAGATGGATGCTTGATGAACAAAAACGCACCCTCCATGATATTTCAGTCTGGAATGAGAATGGAAGCTGTAAGGATTGGGATATGGGGATAGTACCTGAGCATTTGACCAACCATGCACACTGTCTGACCTCTCTCCTGAAAAAGAGTAGCCCCCATCCTTAAAACCACTCCAGACAACTGAGGATGGTGTATAAATGGATACTCGGTAAAAGAAGGATATAACATGCTCCTCTCCAATATGAGAGAGCATCAGAACTCAACAACATGGAAAAATGTTTGGAGTCATGACTCCCTCCCCAAATTTAAATTCTCCATTTGGTCCCTAGATCATGGGAAAATACTCACAGGAGAGAATCTTATGAAAAGAGGCTTCCACGGCCCTTTCAACTACTCTCTATGTCAAAGCAATCAAGATAATATCCACCATCTCTTCTGGAAATGCCCCTTCTCGCAAAATGTTTGGAAAGTGGTCTTCAAAGATCTATCTCTAAAAATAAGATGGCCCTCAACTCCCAATCCCAGCTTGGGGAATTGGGACAAGTACTATCAAGGATCCTTCAAGGAAAAACCAGTCATGAAGCGTATTTGGAGGGCGGTCCCAAAGTTTGTCTGCTGGCAGATATGGCTAGATAGAAACAAAAATTTCTTTCAGGGGACC